>OVBA01008057.1:0-13247 GCA_900406435.1 Lepidium aucheri
TTAAACCTTAAGGCTTTCCTTTAGGTTTCATCACCAACGAATGGTTTGTATTCGTTGGTAACCATTGAAATGAATACAATCTTTTGGTTAAAAAAAAACAGAATTTGAAAAGGAAAAAAAAAGAAATAATTATTTTCTCTACCAACTTTGTTCACCAAATTCTCTCAAATAACCACATCAACTTCTTCTCCTCTCACGTACCCACTTTTATAATTCAGTCTCATGTGAATTGATCCTTCTCTCTATGTCCTTTTCGCCTGCCCAATTTTACTCTCTGCTTTCTCTCTCATATATTTTGTTTTGTTTTATTATATTTCTTATTTTTGGTACATACTCATACTCATACTATATTTTATACTGTTTCATGGAAAGCTACATGAATGGAAAAGTGGACATTATAGCTGGTGAATGAATAGTCAGAATTACACCCATCTATATGGATATCGTCATTGTTCTTCATGAAAATATGTCGGCAGATATTTTGTATAATATATGGTCATAGTCTTTTCTTCAATATTTTTGTTCGGGTTCAATCTGTCCATACCTATAATCTGTCCATGTCTATAATTGAATTTTGGATATGGAAAGATCTTCCATATTTAGACATATAGACAAGGACATAGTTGTTCTATTTGTCTCTTCATATACATAATTTTCTATTTAAATCCATTTTCTTTATTTGTCATGCTTTAATTTGATGTGTAAATACCTTGATGATGAATACATGGGTATGTCTCAATGTTATTCTTATACACGGTCGTACGAATTATACACTTCTATATGGACATGAAGAAAAATCCATGTTTGTGGACTTTAGATGGACATATGTAGACAACGACAAATGCATTATTCCCATGTATATGAACGTGGACAAAGATCGTCCTGTTCATATTTCGTTCTATGAACAAGGACATACTAGTTCTTTCTGCATGTCCATGTCCATTATTGTCTATCTTCATTTCCATATTTGGCTTATGGAGAAGGACATAATTGTTCTATCTGTCTTTTCATATCTATAATTGTCTATTTACATCCATTTTCTTTGTCATGCTTTAATTTGATGGGAAAATACCTTGATGACGAATACATGGATATGGCTAAATGCTATTCTTATACACAGTCATACGAATTATACACTTCTATATGGACATGGACAAAAATCCATGTTTATGAACTTTAGATGGACATATGTAGACAACGACAAACGCATTATTCCCATGTATATGGACATAGACAAAGATCGTCATGTTCATTTTTGGGCCTATGGACAAGGACATACTAGTTCTTTCTGCATGTCCATGTCCATTATTATCTATTTTCATTTCCATATCTGGCTTATGGATAAGGACATAGTTGGTCTATATGTTAGTCCATATCCATAATTGTCTATGTACATCCATTTTCTTTGTCATGCTTTGATTTGATGGGCAAAAACCTTGATGATGAATACATGGGCATGGCTCAATGCTATTCTAATACAAGGTCATACGAATTATACACTTGTATATGGACATGAACAAAAATCCATGTTTATGGACGTTGTATGGACATATGTAGACAACGACAAACGCGTTATTCCCATGTATATGGACATGGACAAATATCGTCATTTTCATATTTTGGTCTATGGATGAAGGCATACTTGTTCTTTCTGCTTGTCCATGTCCATAATTGTCTATCTTCATGTTCAAATTTGGCTTTATGGACATGGACATAGTTGTTTTATCTGTCTCTTCATATCCATATTTGTCTATTAACATCCATTTTCTTCGTCATGCTTTCATTTGATGGGCAAATACTTTGATGATGAATCCATGAACATGGCTCAATGCTTTTCTTATACAAGGTAAAACGAATTATACTCTTGTATACGGACATGGACAAATTCCCATGTCTATGGACATTACATGGACATATATAGGCAACGACGAACACAGAAGTCCCATGTCTTTGGACATGGACAAAGATCTTCATGCTCACCTTTGCACCTATGGACAACGTCATAGTAGTTCTATCCGCCTGTCCATGTCCATACTTTTCTATTGACATCTATTTTCTTTATCATGCTCTTCACTTCATATACCATGATGATGAATACATGGACATGGCTCAATGTTATTCATATACACGGACAAACAAATTTTGCATTTTTCTATGGCGTGGGCAATATCCTTCATGTCTGTTCGCGGGCATGTTTTTATCCTTATCTTCTGTCCTATGCAACATAATTATGTCTCCCAGAAATGCCCTTCTCAGTTCTCAAGTAATATTGTGTTTCCCCAAAAAAACCCAGATCTGCCGTGGACATATTTTCATGCAGTCTTGATATGGACATATCACTAACACATTGTCATTTCTTTCACAAACAACATTCGGAAACACGGCACATTGAGATAGTGATTTTGCAAAATTTTAAAATCTAACTAAGGCAACCACCAATACAGACAAACAACAGATGGAAAGGATCGTCAATTTCAAACACTGTGTCGATGACCTAATACCTTCCAAACTCCTCTTGACCGCCTCGAGTTCAGTTTTTAGTTGTTCGTTATCTGATCTCAGATTTTCAATCTCCTTTTGAGCGTCCTCCACTTTTGGTAAGACATCCTCGACCTCTTCATACATTGATTCCTCAAGCCACTTAAACCGATGATCTTGAAATCGTACCAAATATATAATATAAAACTCTGTCCTCGATAATGGAATATAGCAGCAGCTGTACAGTCTCTTTTTCATAGATTCACATTTCAGGAATGGCCACCCTGGATTATCTAGTGTTGAAGATGTGAGCAGCCGCATCCCTTGCCCACAGAAACATGCCTTTGGGATTCCGCTTAGTTTAGAAGTTTCTGAGCTTGAAATCTCGTATCTCGAACTCATGCTTTTTGTATAAGTAGAACTAAGTAGTAAGGGAGGTTGAAAAAGGGAGAAATAAAGTTCTGAGTGATATATCCTCTGATTTATAGATGTATGCTATATGAGATGGGTCAGATAAAGTATTGCCCCCATTAGAGTAATGTCCGATTTATATTGTTTACTTTATATTTATATATGTATTCAAGATTTTTATATATAATATATATAGTACATATATGTATATTTATACAAAGTCTTCACTAAAAAAAAGTGTCCACGTCTAAATTTTTTGAAAGTATTGGCGTCGTGGTCATGCCACATTGCAACCTTGTTCTTTCAACGTGACCCTTTTATAACTTTTAGTCAACAACATTTTGGTTTACACTATATTTGTCTGTTATATCCCAGAAATACTATCAACTTATGGTGGAGATAACGAATCATAAGCAATATATACCCCACCGGCTATCATTTACTCCCTAGTAACAGATTATTTTTTAAACACGAATTATATGATTTGTAGGTTGAATTCGTGTGAACAACTACATACTGGTCATTGCAGGGGATTGAAAGTACACTGATAGTGGGGTTTTGCACTCTAAAATCTTGAAAGAGGAGTTTAAAAGATGTGTTCGCTTATCAGAAGATGATTCATTTACCGACTTTGAAGAGCAGGTTTTAAATGAGTTTTCAGTCACCAAAGCCAATCATATGCCTTCACTATCTTACTGCAACCCATCGGACTCAACCGCATTCACCCAAGCCAAGATGCCACCTGTGAAGGTGTCAAACGATGTAGGGTTTGACAATTTTAAATCCGTCTTGTCCACCTAAAAGGTCTAAACTTATACTTAACATTGAAACAACTGACAAACCCTTCTCCTTCTATTTGTGGAGTTGATGATCCCTTCTCGCAATATCTGTTGAAGATGATGACATTCTGAAAGAGATCCCATCCTGCATAGACATCAACTTCCAATTTTAAAATTATTAACAAATTACCAAATAATTGTCCTTCTATGTGTCATTATCAAACCCGATTGTCAATTTTCTCGCTTTTCATTCTCAGATTGAGGGACCACAACCACGAAAACTGAATAAAATATACATAACCCTTTTCCCCCTCGTGCTCTTTGTTCTAATTTTACCCATGGTCATACCCTCTACTCATTTAGCCATTTCATAGTTATCCTTTTACTAATACCTACGAAAACCAAATTTTTTACAGAGTATACCTTCAACTTCCACTTAGCACTTTTTTGTCACTTCCGAGCTTCGGTTTCTTGGCCCTCTCCTTACACCCTTCTTTCCTCTCAACCCTTCTTCCTTCGTCCCTTGACTTTCCTTTATAATCGTTGAAAACACTATACCCGCTATAAGAAGACAAATACTTGTCAATGTTGTAAAATATATCTATATATATTATATGATAGTATCTACTAATATGGATAACAACAAAAGGAAAAATACAAAGTAAAATCTTGTAGGGGAAACGTGAAGAAGAGAAAGAGAGATAGGTGAGAAGATGATGGTAAGAGAAATATCACCTTTTATTATATTGACTTGTGTTTTTATTTTTTGGTAGTCTTTCNGTATTTATACTAGGGTGAAGAGGATATCTTAGATAAGATATTTTGTTGATGTATAATTGTTATAGCATAAAAGGTAATTATTACCTACATATTTATAACAGTGAAAAGTCTTTCGGTCCATCAACATTAAGGTCTTTTTAGTCTTTTGCTTTACGAAAATGGGTATGGCCGACAAGATCATAATTTATGGATATTCTTCCATATTTAAAACATGAAATAGGTAGTTTTGACCATATTCTCAGAAAAAAAAAAGTGTAGCACTCCTGAACCAAGATGAGGAAATCTAAGAAAGTCTCCAATTGAATTCGAAGTTAAAGGAGACGTACTTATTTACATGTGGGTTCACTTGTAAACCGACATTTCATTAAAACCGATTTGTTTGTTGAACATTTATTGTTGAACCGATTAAAATGACTCGTAATGTTAGTCTCTTTATTAAATGTTGGATTCTTTTTCGTACCTATTATGGCGTTAAATGTGTGTACTAAAAGTTTAAACCAATGGATAAATTATCTATGCATCAGGGTTCGACTTGAATCCGTAAGCCAAAACTATTTTCAAAATTATTTTTTGATATTTTTAAACCGATGATAACCTGATTTAATTGTCACTCGATCCAGAGTTATTTCTATAAAATAACCCAGTTCAGTTTTCAGTATCATTCGGTTGGAATGACATTTGCTTGACATACACATACTACTTTGGTTCGGTTTAGTTCGGTTAAATAAACGAAGGAGATTCTGATTTGGAGAGATTCTGAGTTTCCAATTAGAGAATCTCGGTGTTGCCTGAAGTGATAACATTCATTTATTCACCCAAAGCGAGATCGGAAATTCAGAACTCAAACTCCATCTCTCACCTGAAAATTTTATCACTTCTTTTATTCCCTTCAAGCCAGACGACACGACAGAAGAATCTCAGCCTCCTTATCTCTCTCTCTCTCTCTTCCACTTTTATCTCTGTCTATGTCTTTGAGATAACTTCGATACACCTTTTGCTTTCGTCTACGTCAAAGCTATTTGTGTTGTCTTTTTATATATATATATATATATATATAAAATCTCAGCCATGGATTTGTTGGTTCGAATCCAATAGCCTTAAAGGCCATGGATATAGTCAGGTGTGTTCTCCTCTTTTCTTTTCTTTTTTTTTTGGTTCCTTTCTCTACTTTTGCTATGGATTTCAGTTCCGTATGGTTTTAGATGACGTTTGCAACTGAGGAATTAGGTTGTATTTAACCCTCTGGGTGAGAGCAAAATCTCAAAATTTATTGGATTTTTATCTTAGGGGTTTTTGGAGGAAGCACAGAAGGAAGATTTTGGTGACGACGGGTTGTTTGGGAAGTGGGTATCTACTCTACAAGCTATACAATGCCCATACTCGTAGGCTCGCCGATTTGGAACGAGAACTTGCTAGCGAACGTGAAAATGACGAGGTCATCAAAACCCAGTTGAGTTCTTACAACCCACACCAGAAGACAAGAGTCTTTTTCCTTTTGATCAAGTTTCGTTGTTTCTCAAATTCTAGTGCTTCTTCTTGTTTTTGGTTTTGATCTATACTCTCTTAGAATGAAGGCCCATTTCGAGAACATTCAAATGATTGCTGATACAACTACATTGCCTCACGCATTGCATCACTTGAGTAACCGTATAGTTGAAGAGATCGATGTCTCTAGTATTATGGAGAAGCTAAGCAAAGGAAAAGGAATATTGATTCCTTCTGAGAAGCTTCAACTCTGGAATGAGCTCAAAATTTTGAGTACATAGCTCCCTACTTCTTCTCTATATGTCTATGGCTCATTGGATCTTCATATTAAACAATCTTGTGTATGTGTTTTCATTGTCCAGGTTTCACGAGGATGGTTTTGTCCCTCTGGTCAGTTACTATGCTTAGTTTGTACATAAGGGTTCAAGTCAATATTTTGGGCAGACATTTATATATCGACACTGCTAGAGGTCTTGGGAGCTCCCATTTACTTGTAAGACATTTTGCTTCCTTCTTCTAATGTCTTAAGATCGTTTTTTGTTTATCTATCGCACAAGCCTTATAAGCTGCTTCATTCTGGTTGTGAACTTCTAGAAAACTCTGTGTAATTTCATTCTGTTTGTTGCATTGTAGTTGGAGATATCATATTCAAATTATTGATTTTCACAGGAAGAATTAGATCTCATAGAGAGAGATGACGAACAAAAGTTTTTAGCAAGCGCTGATTTTCTTGCGACCAATGGCATGCCAAGTTTGATTTCTAATATGCAGAGTGCAGTGAAAGAAGCTCTTAAGGGGTATTTTTCATCACTAACCTAGTATCATAGATCCCTCAGCTTGCACCTCATCCTTGAAAGTTCATTTTATGGTGCCTTAAATACCTAAGAAGATCATTATACTTTATGTATAGAAAATCTTATGATGTGTGTTTTATTGCAGGAAGCAGTTAAAGGATGTGTTAACCACAAACGTTCTTCAAGAAACTGTGCTGCGGATGCTCGATGTGTTCATGAGCAGTTGTAGTCCACATCACTGGGTAGATTATCTAATGATGTCCCAAGACACAACCAGTGATGATGTTTCCTCATCTGATACAACTGTCTCCAAGTTTCATCTACTCATAGCCGAGACACGAAAAGTACTCACAAGGTAAAAAATTTTCTGCTCCTTAACACGCAATAGAAGAACAATTTCGCCTTTTCGTTTCTGCTATGATGCCCAAAGCAAGAACAAAAGATGTTTCTTTTTGTTGCAATCCTGTAAGATTTTTTTTTTCCTTGTTGCAGCAATGATTTTACAAATGTAGCAGAGATCTCACTCAAGTATTGTGCCTTTGCCTTAGTAGAGGAAATGGAAAAGAAGACCGATTTGGCCATAGGGATGCAATTGGCGAAGCTATTACCACAAATTGAGAACACAATGCAGGAGATTTCAGCTGAACCGGAGAAGAACCGGTTCTTGCAACTCACCCGGGATTTGCCTGAAGTTCAACTCTTTTTTACTCTTTTATACGCAACTATGCCGCAGTAGCACATTATTATACCAAATTGTTTCTCTGTTTACTCCTATTTTTTGTTGTTTCAATTTACTTTAAGAAAAAAAAAAGCAAAATCAAACATCTTAGAATAATTATTCAATATGTATTGATTACATATATGATTTTATCAATAAGGAAAATATTAAAGTTTATTTTTGATATGTATTAATTATATTTGGCTAGGGCATTCAGCTACATGATCGGATAGGATCGAGTATTACGGATTTTGAGTACCCGAAGTTTACCTACCTAAGATCCATTCAGGTATTTTTACGAGTTTGGGTATTAAACTTTAGGTTGGGGTCGAGTCTGATTCTCGTAAATCATCCTATTTTGGTTCGGGTTCGGTTTGGGTTCGGTTCGGCTTCAGATATCCGAATTATTAATTTATTTTTTAATCTAAATATTTTTAGAAAAATTCTTAAAAACCCATAATTTATTGAAACTTTTTAATATTTTAGAGTTTTTGTTATTTTGATTCTAAATTGACTAGTATATTTAGATCTATATTTATAATTTTAAATATTTATTTACTTAAAAGTATATATAAATAATTATATACAAATATATTATATATTTCAGGTATTTTGGGTATCCGTTTGGGTTTCGAGTTTTATCCAATCGGGTCCGGGTACCTGTACTCATATCATATAAAACCTGTTCAAGTATTTTATATATTTCGGTTCGGCTTGGTTTCAGGTATTTCAGGTCATGTTTGAATTTGGGTTTGGGTTTCGGGTATTATACCGAGACCTAAATTATATATTATGTTCGATATTGAATCGATAAAATTTTAATTAATAGCCTAAAACTTTACTGTCTAAAATCTCTTTTATTACATCAAACTTCATTGCCTAAAGTCTACTTTTTTCAGTGGTTTTATTCTATCAAACTGCAAAATCACTAGTCTTTAAGAGCATCATTAGAAAAATTTGAGACGAGAAAACAATTCGAATCTAGAAGAACCCATGGATACCAAATATTGTCCTTAGACTCGCTTCTACTTTGTGTCTACTCTTGTACCCTGATATAACCATTGATCATAGAACGGGTTCTTGGAAAGAAGTATTAGTGTGATAGTATTTTGAACCTAAAGATGTTCAAATAATTCTAGGAATTTCGATTCTCTAGAGGCACATATCTGATTACTGGGGTTGACATTTTACTAGGACAAGGCGTTATTGTGTCAAGTCTGGATATCAAACTGAAGAGTCCTTCTCTCTACTAAAATTTGGACAATTTGGTCCAAACGTTGAGACTCTGCACAAGAAAATTTGGAAATTGGATTGTATAAATAAAATACAACATTTTTTTGGCAAACTTTATCGGGTTATGTTGTTGTAAAACAGAATATGACTAAGAGAGATATTAATTGTGATACTAAAGGCCCACGATGTGGTTCAGACAATGAGATGATTAATCATGTTATTTTTGAATGTCCACTTGCGCTTCAAACCTAGGCTTTATCAAATATTCCTTATGCGCCAACTAGCTTTCCAGGAGAATCCATTTGGTACAATTTTGATTGTTTATTCTGGCGCATACCAGATCAAGATGAGACCAAAATTTTCCCATGGATTATTTGGAATATATGAAAAGTGAGAAATGATCTCTGTTTCCGAATCGCGATTCTGACCCTCGCCACATAATTGTTTAGACGGAAGCAGACTATAGAGAATGGTTTGCGGTTTGAAGTAAACTTAAGGCTTTTAGAAGTTCATACTGTCCATAAAAAGTCTCCATTGGCTTTCCCATCCACATCTAACCGACGTTTCACAGACTACAAATGTTTTGTGGATGTTTCCTGGAAGAATACAGACCTTCAAACTGGTTTAGGTTGTTATTGTTTTTTAGATTCAATGGGAGGAGAAAGTATGGGGCTAGAGGAGTCTATCAGAGTCTTTCTGCCCTTCACTCAGGGATTGAAGCAGTTCTGTGGGCAATAAAATTTCTCTTGGAGCTTTATATCACTGAGGTGGAGATATTGATAGATTGTGAAACGGTTTTGCAGATAATCAATCGTCCAGATGAGTGGCAAGCTTTCCTTCCCTACCACGAGGAGTTCTCTAGGTTAAGTTTTTTGTTTCTTCATGTATCTCTTTCTGTTATTCCAAGACAATTAAATCATAATGCTCTTGCTCGTCGTGTAAAGGAGAATGCGTATGATTTATTGATGTAACCTTTTACCTTCATGATTGATTATAATATATACCGTTGACAAAAAAAAACTATAGTGAATTCCACGGGATCATCTAGTAACCCCTGCGTATATTAATTTTGGGCCCTACAAGAATAAGGTCCAATATATCCGCATATTTTAACTTTTAGGCCCTTAAGAATAAGGCCCAATATCTCCGGGTCGGGTCTACGGAATCGGTATTAATCTCTCTCCCTCAGTCGGAACACTCTCTCGGCACTTTCTGGCTGTTTAATTTTGTAGAGTCGAGACATTTATGGCGACGAACAATGGAGACGTATTGATGCTGGAGGCTGCCCCGGAAGCTGCTAAGCCTTGGGCGAGTGCGGCGAACGCAGAAGTTATCGATGCGCTTCCTTATATAGACGACGACTATAGCAATCCGTTGATTAAGTCGGACGTCGACCGCTTGGTGGAGGATGAGATGCGTCGGAGCTCTAAGAAGCCGGCTGACTTTCTCAAGGATTTGCCTCCTCTTACAAAGTTCGATTTTGAGGTCAATTTCACTGTGTATTCCTTTTTCGGCTTGTTTGTTCGTTTCCTTAGCTCGGGTTTGGAATTTTTGTTGGATTAGGGTTGAATACAACTCGATGAAATTTTGGTGGGTTACATTAGTTTGTTGTTTTCAGGTATTGATTCACCTTGGACTTTGTAATCGAAGTGTCAATTTTTTTTGTCTTGCTATGTAAAGCGGTCTTGATTCTCTTATTCGAATCGTTTTCTTAACTGAAAGCTTGGATGATTCATATAAGTTACAACTAATATTAGTTTTAGGGTTCTGCGTCAACTTGAATCTTAAGATTCAATGGAATCCTCATAAGCAGATGGCCTTCTCTTTACTTTCACGCACATTATAGATTAAGGCTTACTCGGGATTGTTGATAGCATATTCTTGAAAGCAGAAGTTTCTGATCTTGTATTTAGTTCTAGGATTTAGGTACACGGAGAAATTGTTATATTAGCTTGATGTATTGATTGGTTTTGTCTAAAACGAATCTCAGAACTGCCCAATCCTTGGCAAAGAGTATGAGCGTGTTCGAGCTGGGAAGCCTCCAGTGCGGATAGATTTTGAATCCCGATACAAGCTAGAAATGCCACCTGCTAATAAAAGAAATGATGATGCTGCCTGGAAGCAATATCTTCAGAAGAATCAACGGTCATTACAACATAAACTGATTGAGTAAGCAAAATTTTTCGAATACATGAATGATGCATACTGGTTTCCTATTTAACAGTAGATTTGTTAATTCACAGGCTTGAGAATCTGGAGTTGATGTCAAAACATGGCCCTGAGCTTTGGAGACAGAACAATCAGCGGCTGGAAGTATTCTTGTCCAGGTTTGTTCACATTTATATGTATAGCAGCTCTTTCGTTGATGAGTTGTATATAAACTAGATAATCTGCGGAAGCATTCTTGAGTTCTTGGCTTCTCTACTTGAGACTTGCTTTGCTTTGTTCTTCATGTGCTTTCTGCGTGAGGGCTTCTTTGTTCCCAGGAAACATAGGAGGCTCTTTGTGTGCTTAGACATGTCGCCCTTTAACAAACTCTTACCTAGTTTCTGGCATTTGGAACTTAAACAGCGAGATTGATCTGAACACTCTTCTTGGTCTCTATTTTCCAGAATGCAAAGACTAGCTCAGGAGCAAATAGAGGAAATCGAAAAAGTGAATCGGGAAAGAAAGTATCATCAGGTGATCATATATTTGAAGTATGTTACATTATCGTCCTGGCACTCTTCTCTTTGGTTTTATGGTGTAATCTGAAACTTTGTTGTGTGGTCATCACCAGCAAACCACATCATACGAGCTTAGTGCTCTGTCACAAGAATGGAGAGAGCTCTGCGTGAAGAATATGCAGATTCAGTCTGCTTGTGCGGTGCTTGAGACACAATTGGATTCGTACAAAAGAGAAGCTGCTGAAAGGTGAAGAAAATCTTTGTCTTACCTCTTTCCATCACTCGAAAGTTGAATTGAAATGAAAAATACTGAGAGTGGTGGGGTTGTGTGTTTCAGGGGATGGAACTTAGAAGAGAAACTAGAGAAAGTCGAGCCACTTCAAATGCAATGAGGCGCTTCTGTTGCTTGAGTTTTACAGACGCTTGAGGCGTGAACAAAACAGGTATTGGTTTGGTTTTGAGTCGTGAGCTAAAGAATCAAAGACGAGAGGGTTTCAGTTTTTAATGGCAATTTGTGGAATCATTTGTTTGTTATACTATCAGGTTAGTGTGGGACAAGTAATTGTTTTTGGATGATACATATGAAGCATAACGTTTAATGAAACTATATTTATTATAATTTGATTGGAAACATATATTTTCGGAAGATGTTGCATAACTTACCCTCTAATCTCATATATATCAGAGAATGCATATAAGCAACTCCTATCTAGAAACCCTTTACATGCAACTAGTTTAGACAAAGAGCTGCAAAACATACTTGAACTCCGTAGCCCTGATTCAGAAGGTTATCTCAAAGTTTAATAGATATTTGCTTTGATGGTCCTTGGATATTGTGATCAGTATGCGACTTTCGATAAAGGAAAGTACTTCACTTGTTAGAAGAACAAAAGTGGCAAACAAAGAAGAAGCTTCTGCATGTAACAAAGACAAATTCTTGTATAAATGAAGTCGTCTACTACTTTGTTTATGGTTTTTGGCTTTGTCATGTTTATTGTTCTTATTTTTGGATAGATTTAAGTTGATAATAGAGAACAAATGTTAGAGATGCTGTTATATATGTTATGCAATGAACATAAGATATTAGCTCTGTTCTTTATTAGATTGCTCGTTCAGCAATGAGCGACTGTATTTTATGAGTTTATTACAGGAAGAGTAAGATAACTTACAAGAACTCTTTGTATAATTGAGTCGCAGCAACGTAATTAACTGTCATGCATTTTTCTGACGATCACCACAACACTGATTATATATATAATTGTAGTCGCAGCAACTAACTTTTCTTTCTTCATTATTTATTTTTAATTTTGTTAACCATTAATTTGGCATCGCTGACGGTGTCGGAGCGAACACGGCTATTGTCAAATTACCTCACTACATCAAAAAATTAATCCAAGTATAACCTAAATCATAACTTAATAACAATAAGAATCTAGTAAACCTTATTCGCATAAAACATAATCAAGTGAAGAGATAATGTTAATTGAACAAATATTTGAACCCAAAAAAAATAAAATTTTAATGAAATATACGATTTTGGTAGATCGCGTGCGTGATTTATTTTTGTTTTCTTCAATTCCAACATTCCTACTCATCAAATTATGTTATTTTTGTGATTTCCGGTGGTGCCAATTAATTTTTATGCTAAAATACAATTAAATCCAAAAATTATAAAAGTAAAATTAGACAAAAATCTATGTGTATGACTAAAGTTTAATTTTAACAAGAAAGCGACGGATCATTTGCTCATAATCTTTTTTTCTGGAACCGATTGTATCAAAATACATAAATTATTCTAACCAATTACTCTACCAATACTTTGAATAATTTACATTATATATATATATATTTATCTTATATAATAAAAGCATAACATTAACTTAAATACCGTGTTATATTGTCT
>OVBA01008058.1:0-13246 GCA_900406435.1 Lepidium aucheri
TCTAAGAAACTTTGCCGGTTTGATCATTGAGGTTTTCCTCTAGCTTGTTAGCTCTTTGGTGTGTCATATCCAGATTGTTAACGATGTCTTAAATGCTAAGAGATTTCCATCTCTCTTGGTAGTTCTCTTCGATCCATTCTATATTCATTCACCATCTATTTCCGATCATTCATCTTCCTTTTCATTCTGTCGCCTTCAATCGCTTCCACCAAACATCTCGTGGCTTCTTTGTGTCAAGCATCACCTTATCTTGGCTCCACGACTCCTAAAATTCACCGAGAAACCAAGTTCAATTATCTAGAGTCGTGACTCTTCAACTTCTAGCCAGAGAATTCAATTTTGGTCACTAGTTCACGAGTCACATCACCGGTTTTGTCCATTTACGGCTTAAGTGTGGTCTAGGTTTTCCTAATCCTCATTAGGATCTTATCATCTTCTTTCTCAAATTCAACATCAAGTCCCACACAATTTGGGAGTTCGAAAAACTCTACGAATTGGTTTGCCGTGAAAAAATACTTTTCGTTGTTCACTTTGAAAGTCAATACCCCAAATCCACCTTTTCTTTACAGCATCTCTTCGTTGATTGAATACTTTCGCAATTCGATTGAAGCGAGGAATTGGAGAGTTTCCACTATTTGAGGTCCCCAAGCATTGGATGTGAACTGTGTTAGCCCGCAAGCTTGCAACATATAGTCGACATCTTTGGCAATTGGACGTGTACACTGGGTGACTTGACTTGATGGCAGAGTTTGGATAAAATGCATGAACGAGTGAAAAGTGGTTTGGTTGAGCTCAAAAATCAGTGCAGTTGGTGCTAACTCGACGTGAGCTTCACTGAGAGAATAAATATGATTTCAGCTTGAATTGAGCAAACAAAATACAATTGACTAAGAGATCCACACAGTTTTGAGAATAGATACAACTTAGTTTATTTTCTTAAGTCAAAGACAATGGTGGTTCGACCCATTAAGGTGCACAAGTAACCAAGATTTTTTATGGTGGAAAGAACCCAACTCAACTCAGTGCTGACTCAGTGAGTAGGTTGAATTGGCTCCAAGATTCTCTGATTTGTGCGCACAGCACTCTCAATTTGATGGATTTGTATCTTCTTGGGCGAGTTAGGAAGGATCTACAATGAAAATGGAGTGAGCTCAGTCCACTGACTTGATGTGTTGGAAGTATTGGCGGTTTAACTCGATGAGGGTGCATGAGCTGAGCTGAAAATTCTGAAAAAGAAACAACAAACCTTAACAATAACAATGAAGAAGCAATGTAAGAGAAAATGATTGTTCTCGTAAATGAGTGTAGATTAGAGTGATGAAGACCAAATATGTAGAGAATTTGGTGGTGAATGAGTCCCAAAGGTGTAACAAACCCATGTGATGATATGACAAAAGTTATGACAAAAAGACATTGTCTCCGATTCGGTCTCCTACCTGTGTCTTCCACTCGGTCTGAAAAAAACATATGCATGTGAAGCCAGCTGGAAGCAACCAATCCGAGGGGGTCACGATTTGTCAATGGTCGAGTTGGTTCTTTTTCTCTTGATCTGAAAGCACACATCAACAACCAAAAACAAAGAAGAAAAATAAATAATAAAATGATAAAAATAAAATATGTACAAAAGATACCATGGGATTACCTCTCAAGTGCGCTTGTTTATAGTCATTGAGCTTGACTTCTCACACCCATCAAAGGTAAGGTTGTTAATCGAGAGAAACAGTGATTCTCTTGGGAATAGTCGCATCAGCTAGGTAAAGCTTTACCCTTTGCCCCTTCACAGTAAAGTCTTCACCATCTTTATTAATCAGAGTTATAGCTCCATATGGCAAGGCTTCGTTAACTTTAAATGAACCAGACCATCTTGACTTCAACTTTTCACAAAAAAATTTAAGCGTCAAGTGTAAGAGAAGCACTTGATCACCAGCGATGATTCTCTTGGGTGCAATCTTTTTATCATGATATGCTTTACTTCTTTCCAAATGTAAACCTTTGAGCTCTTGTAAGCTTCAAGTATGATCTTCTCTAACTCATGCAAATCTACAATACCCTTCTCCTAAGCGGTTTTGAGATCAAAATTCAGTATTTTGTTGCCCAAATCGCTTTATATTGAATCTCAGCAGGGAGGTGGCATGACTTGCCACACAGCAGCTGAAATTGAGTTCTTCCAATGGAGGTCTTGTGAACTGTTCTATATGCCTATAACATGTCACCGAGTTTCACAGCCCAATCTCTCTTAGAGGCACTAACGATTCTCGAAAGTATTGCTTGACCTCAACCTGACCATTTGTTTGTACTATATTCGCAAATCCTATTGTACTAATGTGTCCATGCAATACAAAAGGTTGTCAAACCAAATGGGAGTATAGCTAGCAATCAGAATGCAATCAGACTTATCTAATTCAAGCCAAATAGATTCAATGGTTTTTCTATCAACCTAATTGAGCAGTTTAAACAACGGGAAATGGTAATAAATAGTAAACAAGCAAAACAAAATTCTAAACAATAGGATAGCGGAGCAGATTGCAGTAAAAAACAAAGAGTTTAGCAAAGACAGAATACTAAGCAAACGAATGAGAAAGGGGGTTCCTAAGGAGTGAAGATCATGGATTAGTGTATCACTTAAATCTACTAGGTTGCTTAACAAAACTCAAATAGAGCGGATCTCTAGGCAATAAGTTCATAAACTATTGAATCCACTCTCATGGCAAACAATCTTAGAAAATGTATCAACGAACCCTCTCATCGTAAGCGTTTAAAAACCTAACTGGAATGAGGTAACAACTTAATCTAGCCAATGAACACCTTAGACATTCAATCTCTTGAGCTAAGAATGTAAATCTTTCAGACGGTTTAATCAGACAATTTATCAAACATCTTTTGGGTGCTACAATGTCTAAGAACAGATTTTAATTTTTCAGAGAGAAATAAGCATTAACAACACCGAAACAGAAGATATCTAAGCTAATCTACCATTAAGCAATCTAGAAAATCTAAGATCCACATTAATTTAACATACTTCCTCAAGAACCCTAACTAATCTACTCGGAAATCATAAAGATAACAAACAAAGCAGAAAACAAAGTAAAAGGCATGATCAGAAAACTAAGAACGAAATAAGCACAATTGGAATTAAACTGAATTTGCACTAAAAGATCATAAAACAAAAATGAGTTTTCATTCTCTAATTACAAAGTGAGAATAACACACAGCTCAAAGGCTATTTGCACTAAAGCAGTGAAACCTAAGATAATCAGTTCCGTGACATCGAGGAGTATTTGTACACATACCCCACCAAACCTAAGAAATACAAACTAAAAATTCAACAAAATAATTGACCCGACCCCATAGGTCAAGTTGACTGGTCAAACTGGTGAGAGTAAAATCGACTCGGCCCATCAACTAGAGTGGCATATTGACTCCGACCTGTCAATTAGAATGGCCCATTGACTCGACCTGATTCATCACTCCGAGTTAGGCCATCGAGTGGTACATGCGGATTCGACTCGAACCACCAGCTCAAGTATGCACCTCGTGTTGTTCCTAAAGTGTCCATCCTTTGCTCTGTTTTGGCTCAAAAATGCACTTTCTTCCGAAGTCCCGCTAGTCCCTTTCATCTCTGACTCAAAACTTTCCTGAAAAACTCCAAATGAAAAGTGTATGCTATGCAAATGAACTGAAATTAACTCGAATATGATGAAAATACTTGCTAAACCAGAGAAAGGTTGGGTTCTATTTCAACTAGGCTTGACTAGAAGATATGTATGCGAAATGAACTTAAAAAGACACCTAAAACTAACTAAAATGCATACATGTCAATCGTCCATTTATATATTTAAATAAATCTGAAAATATTAATTACAATATCTTTTTAGATTTTTTTTTGGTGATAATCCACAAACCTCCTCTAATTACCATTGCTCTATAATGGCCGCTCCAATATTCATCAAATAATCATCAAAAATTTACAAATTTTTTTGATCCTCTCACATTATAATTTTTTAAAACAATTTTAAAAAATTTTGTACCCATTGTACGAATAAATATATTTTAAAAAAATCTAGAATTTCTTTGAATTTTTGTTGTCGTTCACCTCAGGTTTTAGCAACAATGACGGAAACAATGTTGTAGAAGAATAAGATGTTTCGGAGAAGACAATATTTATTGCCTTAAATTATTCCACAATTATATATTCTATCAAAACTTCTTATTTTCCGAACTTGGAAATGTTGTTGTGATCATAATCTTTTCCACCACATCCTCGACATTATCATATATTTCTATATTATCTCAAATTTAATTGCATAGACTCTTTATTTTATATGAATCACCATCAACTTAGAAAATTTATTCGAAATATTTACTTGCTTTTATATATTGACAATTTTATGTATAACTTTGAAGAGAATTCAGCTGCAATGTATTTCATAAAAAAAAATTTAGCTTAAAGTACACCCTAAAAATAATGAAATTTGAAAAACGAGAATATTTTGGCCCGATTTGGTTTTATCTTTACTAGGTCAAATATATAGCTAAGTGTTACTATATAACACCCTAATTGTATTTTATTTTAATTTTCATTGCCACCTTGCAGTTTTTTTTGTTTCCATATCATTTTTCTTTACATATATCAACTTTTCATCATGTCTTTTGCCTTACCCAAGAACAATGATTTCACTCTCTTTAAAGACATCAAAACAAACAAAAACAACCCTAGGAGAATCAGATGCAAGATCTTGCACACTTGGTCACAATGTAGAAAAATGTCCGGTAAAATTATAGAAATGATCCTCGCAGACAAAACTATACATATGAAATTTTTTTATAGTTGTTTTTATAATAAAAATTCTATTATTTTCAGATGATATGTGACATATTTATTTGTTATTTTGTTATTAAGGGTGCCAAAGTATCTGCTATAATTAAAACGGAACATGTCAGAAAGTTCAAACATTCTATCAAGGCAGGGTAATGGAAGATAATGCATAATTTCCATGTTTCAAAAGAAAATAGTTTTTAAAGGATATTGCCATTCTCGTTCAGTATTGTCTTTCTGAACATAATTGGTGTCACTCCATCTGATCCTGTTCTGAACGACAATTTCATCTCATTAGCCACATTCGATGGTTATAAACATATTAGTTTACGTTTTAAATTATTGTTTTCTTTTGTATAAAGATGTTTTAGGACAAATCGTCTGTGTGAATGAGATTCAAGAACTCTATGTCTATGGGAAACTAAAAAAATGTTGTGTTTGAATTAAGAGACCATAAGTAAGCTTTACTAATTTTTTTTTGAAATTTCATTGTATTTTTAAATTTTTTATAGTTTATATATATATATATGAAATCTGATTTATTTCATTTTCATAATAAATAATACTAGCTTTAATCATTCACACTAATTCTATTTGTTAGTTTCATCTTTTCTTCAAATTTTTACAGTTATTCTATGATATTGTATTGCGATCTGTAGATGATTTGGTATATTTTCTGATTCATTTTGCCTAAACTTCATGTTAGATTTTTATATATTAAAATGCAAATTTGGAATGATATTTATATATAGTTGCTATTTTTATTAATCTTATATTTCAGTATAGATTTCACTTTTTTTTTCTTTTAGGTTTAAGAAGTATTAGTAACTCATTTGACACATCTCTTATTGTTTCAATCCTGAGCTGGCAGAAATTGAAGCTTTCTATGAGTAATATTTATTTCTTATATGTTTATATATTACTTTATGCAACATGTGTTTTTATAATCGTTTTGAATATAATAGTTTTTTACCTAATTAATTAACAATTGTGTTTTTTAGTTTGGTCACTGAAGGAGTGAAAATCGTCATGAAGAGTTCGAAAACGCTCAGACCTAAAATATCTGATGATAATCTTTGGCTTGAAGATCTGATGTTTGCCATCTCTGAATTACTTTAAACAGAGGAGGTAATGATAAACTTATTTCAGTTATTTTTAGCATAATATCTAGCTTTTAGAAATCTCTATAGCCTTTTATTTTTTATTTTTATAGCATAATATCTAGCTTTTAGAAGTCTCTATAGCATTTTTATTTTTAGTTTTTTGTCTTTAGGTTGACCATTGTCATTTTTTGTGTACAATTTATGGAATCGATACCGATTGGGGTTGATATTATTTTGGTTATAAAAAGTGCAATAAGAAAGCATTTCCCAATACTCCTGTAAAGATTGAGGGTGTATCATCTAAACCATAACCTAGTTTCTTGTGTGAAACATGTAAAAGCTTCTCAAAAAATACTTCTCCAACGTGTGTGTTTTAAAGTATTAATATATTTATGTCCTGTTACTCAATTGGATAATGGATCAAATTATTTAATTGAGTTCAGGTTTAAGTTGCATCTAAAAATTATTGATTCCACTAGTGAGACCAAATGCATGTTGTTCGACAGTTTTGCAGCTGAAGTCATAGGTCAGAAAGCAAATGATATTCTAGGTGAAGATTATTCTGAGGTATTTTATATTCATTTTTTACATGTTTTACAATTATTAGAATAATTTATTAAATTAATTAACCAGATGCACTCAACAATCTAATGGGAAAGACATTTTAGTTTGATATTGTAGTGGAGAAGGATAACATTAGTTTGATAAATGACACTTTCAAAGTAGCTAAAGTTTGGTCGGATGGTAAGAGTGCAAGTAAAATTACTGATCTTCCTCTAATTCAAGTGATCAAGTGAGTGTGTCTAAACTATATTTAAAAGAATTTGTATATAGTATTCCTATTTATCAATGTTAAATTATTTTAAATTTTCTATATAGATTATTCCTGCAATATCCAATAGTGGTGAGAGTTCTGAGTTTGGCGGTTCATTATTTTTGACACCTTTATCTAAGCGATATGATCCAAAAGGAACTAACAATGATAAGTCTTCATCGCATACAAGACTTTCTACTGACATGAAAGGTGTCAAGCTTGCGTCTACTACTCTTTTCAAAGAAGGAGCAGACAAAGATACTCTTCTCCTATTACTCGCAAAACCATTTACAAACGTCGCAAGTGATGTTATCATAGTTTCAATTTTTTGTTCCTTAGAAACCTTTGCTTAGTTATTTCTTTTTTAAAAATAAAATAAAATATTTTTGAACCTTTATATTTAAAATTTTAATGTTTAATTTGGTTTTTTTTGTGTTTCTATTATTTTCTATTTCTTATTCGAACTTAAATTTCAGAATCACTACAAAAAATATGCGTATAACATCAGTAATATTATATTATTTAAATAAATGACACTATATAAAATCACTTATTAACAAATGACACATTATATGTGATTAAAAATTATTTATAACAAATGACATTCTTATTGCATCTTTTACAACCGTACAAGATATCATGAATACTATGATGAAAATAGTTGCATCAATTGCTTAAATTTACACTAAGTATTTGAGTCACCACTTTCAGATTTATTTTTATAAATGATGTAAATAGAGACTATATCAATTAAAACTGATGCAAACAAATAATATAAATGATACCATACGTCTAATTGCTTATAGTGAATTGCGTTATTATTTATTTTTTACAATAGTAATTAATACTCATGTGAAATTATATATTTATAATAATGATAAATATATAACTATTTGATATATCAAAATTAATATTTTATTATAAAAATGTAATGTCATTAATTAATACTATTTATGTTGCCATAAATTTAATTTAGTTTTTTATTGTTTTATAAAAGTTTTATAATTAATTATTATTTATTTTAAAATTTTGATAGTTCCTATTTATTTTATTTATTATTATATTATTTACACCTTAGTTTTTATTTGCACACCTTTAATCTTTTAAACTGATTTGTTGGAAATTATATTTATAATAAACTAATAGTTTTTATATTCTCTTCTTATAATATTTTAATTTTTTTTATTATCATAACTGAAAATAATTATGTCTACATTGAACATTCGTAATTGGTAATTTTCAAATCATTTTCTTGGGTTAGTTTGTTTTGAAGAATATCTTAATATCTTTAGTTATGATAATTTACATATAAAATATTATTATTTACGATTTTTAGCATATAATTCGGGCATCTTTTCTTTATATTATCTCATATAATATTTTTATTCTATATATTTTTAAACTTTTTTTTATAAAAACTCAGACATGAATGATTCTAACAAAACCTTATTTAATTGGTCAAAACCACAGTTTTAGTTTTCATGAATTCTTTGGAAGATTTTACCTTATTCAAAAACCCAAAACCATGGAGAACTACATGGAGGTTTCGTTGTATAATCTTTCATTCATTGTCAAATGTTGAACCAAAATATGGTAATAAGGTTGAGCTTATTCTTACGAATGAGACTAAGTTGTTTTTGTGTTGTGTTTTCTTGAAGTGTTTTTAGTTTTTCCTTTATTTAATAGATGTATCTTATGTGTTCTATTTTTTTGGTTAAAGGATATGAAAATAGTTGCTAATTGTGTGAAGTATCCAACTTAAAGATTCAAAAGAGCTATTAGTACAGATGGTTGGAAAAAATTTCAAAATTTTCTTGTGATCAAAGACAATAGTCAAGATAAACCTTCTGATATTGCTTATAAGATATGTTTTGAAAACATGAATACAATTCTCTCATGTGATCCTATCTTAGATGACAAATGCATATCACTAATATAATGATATTCTTATTAGAGAGTATCATTGTGATATTTTGAGAGGTTAGTTATTCGGCCTTCATTGTTTAGATTTATTTTACAATACTACTATTTTTGACATACTTTGTATTAATAGCACATCTTTAATTTTTATTTTATTTAGATGTACTTGGCCAAATTGTTAATATGCAACAGATTTGTGACGTCTACTATCTTGGTCAACATGTTAAGTAGATTGATTTTGAAATTAAGGATCATAAGTACAAAAATATAACCTTATTTAGTTATTTTTATTTACAAACTATTTATACTCTTATATATAATTTTATTTGTAGTCCTGAAGATTTATGTCCTCTTTCTTTTTGGCAATGATTGTCGTTTAAAATATTATTTTAAGGCATTGTTGCTGAGTTTTTCACCAAACAGCGTATTGAATCCTGAGATGGAATTATTTATTTACTCATTTGTTTTACTAAACCTTTTTTTTTCTTTTTTTGAATTATTTTATTTGTTCATCATAATTATATCTATCTAGTTTTGCAGATACGAGTTTTGGTAGAAATTCATTTGAAAAGTCAATTTATTTATTAAATCCTCCAATTCCTGAAGTTGAAGACTTGAAGATGTAAACATAAAATTAATTTTTTTTTATGTTTGGTCATATTTTTATATTGATTTTCCATATTATGCTTTTTTATATATTAAGTTTGGCGAATAATGGTCTTTGTCTAAACATCATAAAATGTACAAGTCAAAAAGCTTTTAAAGATAATGATGTTTGGCTTAGATATCTTAGGAAATCAATTGCTGAATTACTTAAATCAGTTGGGATATCTACTATCTTCATTTTTTCAACATATCAGTTGAGTTACGTTAATTTGCAAACTATCAATTAAATCAACAAACATGAACAACCATCATTACAAGCATTTGAGGGGTGAATCCATAAGGACCTTAGAATCAACACATTAAGACCATTAAACTCAAAAATAAGCTAAAACAATCTGATTTAATTTAACTATAGACTACTAAACTTAAACTAAAAACAACCAAAATCAAACAAAACAATAACAAGATGAACTCAATACTAGCAACTCAATAGTGAAATGAAACTCAAACAGAACAAGGTAATAAAGATCAAACTTAGAAAATCAAGAAAATCAATGGGTCTTTGGTTAGGCGAATGATCAATTGAGAAACACAACCAACTAATGATGCTTAAGATAATAATGAAGCTCAACCTTGGACATAAAACACAATTCTAGATCAACCCACTCTCATGGCATTGACCTTTATACTAATCAAATGATTTAGCTAAACTCTCATTTGCAAATCAATCAATCAACAAGCATTAAACACAAGTCCATTAAGTCCATTAGTCACTCTAACTTCATCTTTCAATGGCTAGGAAAGAAAAGCTCATAAAAAGGTTTTTCAGGAATTTCATCAAACACCTCTTGGGCATGAAACTTCCTAGTATCTAGATTCAAATGGCCAACTCAAATCTGACATTAAGATCACATAATATGAAGGAATCTAACAATCTAAGTATCAAAAATCAATCATATAACCCTAGATCACCTAACCATCAACACATCAAAAGATCGAAAGATGAAAATAATAAAATAGATAAGAGAGAGGATAAAGAAATTCTTTAATAATCTCAAAGGAATGAACCAAAAAGGATCATCCAAGTGGATCTCTAATAATCTCTCACAAACTCTCTCTCAATATGTTCTAAATGGCTAGAAATTAAAAGAGTGATGTTCATTACCCTTAAACAATAGGGTTTTTAAGTAAAAAAACAGAACCGGATTGACCAGGGATAAACCAAATTGGATAACTTAAATAAAAAAAGTGTGTTCCTAAAGTCGAGGTGTTGGAGTTGACCTAAAGGTAAACCTAGAGGTTGGCCTGGAGGTCGACCTTTTGCACATCCAGAAGTGGTGATCTGTGCTTGAGAGTTCGAGTTTGTGTGGTCGACCAAGAGGTCAACGTTTTCAACATCCAAAGAACTTGTGCTTATGCGATTTGTCGAGCACATAGGGTTGACCTAGAGTTCTACCTTTTAAGCATCCATAGGTGTATTCATCCGTCCTTGACTGTCGAGGTGGTTGAGTCGAGCTGGAGGTCGATGATCCTTGCACTCGAAAGTCTCGACGTAATCTTCGCGATAAAATGCCATATCTTAAGTAAAATCGTCATATTTTTTTTCCATTTGTCCAAATGCATTCAAACCACTTCCATATGAAATCTAACTCTGGTGGATATCTATTGTCCAAAATTCATCCAATTCTGTTCATGTTAAGGCTTTAATTGATCAACAATATCAAACATGTAGAAGTTGTTTTTCTCCAAAGGTTTGTCTCAACCAAAGTTATCAAGGTTCTGAACACCCTATTTTCCTTGTTTATTTGATGCAGTTTACTTCATCTCCTTGCTTTTCTATCCAACTGCAAGTCTCCAATCCTCCATACATAGCTCCAAATCACCTAAAATGACTCAAAGAAAAGAAAATATGTGATTCCATCTATCTAAAACTCTAAAATGCAAAAATGAAAGAAAACATGTGCTAAAATGGACGAATGATACTTCTAAGTGATGCAAAAATGATCACAATATGCATGAATTTCTATGTATATATGATGAATATCAACTCCTCGGACTTGCCTCTTGCTTGTCCCCAAGCAAACAAACGAAAAAACCAAAGAAGAAGTTGTGAGTGGGAACTCAAAGCCAAAGCAGGCTGACCCAATGCTAACCTCAATATCCAATTTACTAGTTCTAGGATGCAAAGTAAGAAAGTCTACTTAAAAATCATAGCCATACTCTTTACAACTTGATCCAAGTTATTTCTCAACCTAGACATGAATTCAAATCGACCATTCCTTTTAACATTCATTAAATTGAAACCATGAATCAAGCTATGCATATACAATAAACTCATTTGGCTAAGGGAAAGGTTTAAGAGATAAAAGTGATCTCTCTTATGAATGGCTCAAAATGTTTGATGCAAGGATCTCTCAATGAATGGAATGAGCTTTAGAAAAATACTAAAGGTAAAAGCCAATGAATGCATACAAGAATAGAACCCCATCTAGCCGAATACACACAATCAAACTCATCCTTATGCTATATTTAATCCCAACAATGATCCTAATTTCTACCCTTTCTCACAAGGCATTTCTCACTTCTTTTCATTCTCTTTGGATCAAATCAAAACTTCAATTCGTCATTCTTATTATAAGGAGATGGGTTTAACACTTATTGGTATCTAGTGAGTTTGTTCTGTCACTGAACACTATGGTTCACCATTCTTTTCAGTTCTTTTGTTTCTCTTTCTTTTCTTTTATTCCCATGAACCACTTAACCTTTCATTCCTCCAAAACTCTTTACTAGATCATCTTTTCTTCTTTTCACATATCCTTTCTCTCCTACAAATTCCTATAAACATTCCTTTCTTTTCAATCCACAAATTGATGTTTGCTTTTAACACTCAATTAAATTAACAAATGCAAACAAATGTAATTGCAAGCACTTGAGGTTCGAATCCACAAGGGACCTAGAACTAACACAATAAGAATATAGGATTCTCACTTAAGCTAAATTAATCCAAAGAGAGTGAACATAAACTACTACTACTACCACTAAATCAAAACCAAACAAGCATAAACTAAACAAATTCAAGCAGAAATCAAACTTAAACAAAAACAGGGCAATAAAGAAGCAAATAAAATTAGATGAAAGCGAATAGCTTAAGGCAAGGTAACTGATCAAAGGGAAAGGCAATCAATTGGTGATGCTGATAACAAGGTTTTTGACCTAGGGAATCAAATCATTGAAGCATGGTGGTAAGTAGGTGGATGTCGAACCAATACTCAGTAGTTACTTGCAATCAATCTACCTAATACTAAATCCTAGTCTAGGCAACCTATCAATCTGTCACAAAGATAGGCTATGTTTTCATGAAAGCTTGCAATCTATCCAATAAGACAAAATAGACTAAAAGACAAATTAAAAACAGAACATGAACATCAAAAACAGAGAAATGATCAATAAACAGAGCAAGATAAATGCAATAAGTAAATCTAAGTTAAAAAGCATGAATCTAGAGGATAGAAGGTGATTGATCGGCAGTAAACTCGCCGATCCGACCTTGCCAAGCTATATAAGGTGATCCCTAGACCGGGATAAGCTAGATCAATCTATTCTCATGATGAAGACCCCTTTCCAAATCCGGCTGATCCATTACGGAAATAGCCATGATCATGCCAAATCAGAAGCTTAAAGTTCAGCCAAAAACATCTAAAATACTAGATCTCTCCTCGGTGGATCAAACTATCACTTACATGGCACTTGGTCTCCGATTCCCTTAGCGCTAGCTTTAGGTTTCGGCCCAAATCAGATCTCTCTTGATCAAGGAGAGATCGGTCTTAAGCTCAGCCATGTGAGAAGAGATCGATCAGATCATTGTTTACAAGGCGAGTAGATCGGTGATTTCACCTTTGATCTCCCTATCCTCGAGATCCACAAGGATCTACTCATTTCTCATGGCTTGAGAGTGGAGGATCAGAGGAGATCTCATTAGCATAAACA
>OVBA01008059.1:0-13241 GCA_900406435.1 Lepidium aucheri
TATATATATATATATATAAAATAACATACTCGGAACTAGACTAGTTGTTGATACTATCTCCGAGAGCCCATAAATTACAAAACATATGTATAGACGTTATATGTGTATATGAATGTGTAAATTGAAAAAAGAATGAGTCAGTGAGTCACATGAGTGTGTAAGGTCGGAGTAAGAGAGAGTCGGGTATTGTCCACATAAAATGTAATAGAAGTTGAGATGTCACTGTTGGATATGAATGTACTAAATTACCTAATTCTTTTGGATATATTCATATCTTGCTTCTTGAATTCGACCCATCAATTTCTGTTTCAGAATCTTATATATTAAAACAGAATACACTTTAATTTTAATCGTGTTATAAATTTTAGAATAAATTTAATATATAGTTGATAACAATTCTTAAATATAGGTTTAAGGTAAAATTTGTTATAAACTTTATATAAAATTTTAAAATTAATAATAATTTAAATATATAGTTCATAACTACTCTTAAACTAAAGTTAAGGTGGATTTTGTTATAAATTTTTATACAGAATTCAAAAATAATAAAGAATTAAGAGAAACCTTTAAAAAATGTTAGAATTGAATAAAAATATATTAGGTACAAATTCGACTATCGATTCGCTTCCGGTTCGGATTGGATTCGATTTTCCATGTACATATATTTAGGACATTCCGGTATTTTGTTGGATTTGGTTCATCTAATTTGGTATGTTGGTTATTTTGATTTAAAACATTCAGAGCTTTTTTTCGGATAGAGTTTTGTTTGGTATATATCGAGTTCGGGTCCGGGTTTTTATATAAAAGTTCAAAAACTCTAAAATTTGGTTCTTGATTTAGTTGTGGTACGGGTATTGATTCGATTTTTCAAATACATAGGTATAGGATTCATTGGAATATTTTGTCGGGTTCATCTCCCCTAGTTCGAGTTAATTTTGGTTTGGTTTTTAGGCATTTTAAATAACATCTCAAAAATAATATTTAATATATCAATACGAATCTAAGAACCAAATGGATTCGGAATAAAAAAAATTAAATACTGCGTTATAACGCGGATGTAATCCTAGTAACAGATAAAAGGAAAGGCTTTCATTACACGTATAAATGATTCCTCAATTAGTATCCTTCTACCTCAACTTATAACAGAGTGATTCACTCTATCCAACATTAACCCGAACCGAAAAAACAGAAATCTCCACTTTCCAAATCTGTTTTTTTTGGTCAACAATTGGATCAACAAGGCCCGATCCATAACCTAGCCCACACCTTAAAATCCTTTTTAGTTCTACTAATGTAGTGGGGAGGAATCGAATCCCGATGCCCTGAATCATTAGCTGAATCATCCTAACCACCAAACTGAGAGTAACTCGGCCACTCTCCCAATCTTTGTTGTAAATTTTAAGACATAATTCATTATTCGTTTAAGATACTAATTTTCTTTGGAAACATCTGAAACAAATTTATGATAAATACAAATGCAAACAAAAAACCGAGACAAATTTAACACAAGAAAGGTCCATCACATTGTCGTTTGTATTAGAATTGTCCTTCAAAGCTAAGTTTAGTGGAGTATACAAACACAAATACAGTATGATGGATGTGTAGAGTAAATATGCCACTAAATAATATTGTCAATATCTTCACTAAAAATCTGAGCCAACTAGTAAGCGACCCAATAGCAAAATCGTTTTTAAGACAAAAAAATATTAGCTAATAGGTAGTAATTTGTGTTGTGCCTTAGAGAAAGTAAGAAAGAAAACAAAAACAGACTTAGGAGAGCTCTTAAAGAAGAGACTATACATATATATATATATATATAAAGAGATTTGTGAAGAAGAATCTCAGTGTGTGTGAGTGATTTAAAGACCTTTGCCTTCGTCTTCGTTCAAGATTCTGTTACGGAAGTCACTGACCATACGAGGAAGACCCTCTCGAAGAGAGATCTTTGGTTCCCAGTTCAGCAATTCCTTTGCTTTGCTTATGTCTGGTTTCCTCTTGTGAGGATCGTCCGCTGTGTTCGGTTTAAATTCTATGGTGGCGCTTGGGTCGATCACCTCCTTAACCACCTGCACATATTTTTCCAATTGAAAATTCAGCATTCCTTATTGTAAGATCCCTAAACAAACCGAGTTACTTTACTTGGTAACAACATTTGAGCTGTTGTTCAAGTTTCTCTACGGATGGACCTAAATACCAAATCATACTGATTTCTTTCAAACTAAATACCAACCAAACTTTATTTTACACAAAACCGTAAAAAAGCTTTCCAAGTTTGGACTGGTTCTTCACAAAACCAACTCAATCCAGAGAAATTAGTCACCAGGCTTCTCATTTTTCTTTTTTTGAAAAGGTTCATTTTTCTTTTTGCAGGGACGAGAAAGGAAATGGCAAAAGTAAAGCAAACCTCTGCAAGCTCAAGCATTGTGAATTCTCCTGGGTTACCAAGATTGAAGGGTCCTACATGATCATTTTCCATTAACGCTACAAGTCCCTCCACCTAGGAAGAGAGATCTTAGTTAAATATCATGGCAATATATCTTTTTCACTAGTTGGAGAAATCAATCATACAGCAGAGTGGACTGAAACAGAGGTTGCTACGTACCAAGTCAGAAACATATTGAAAGCTTCGAGTTTGTTTTCCATCACCATAAACAGTCATTGGGTGTTTGCGGATGCTCTGCATGTATTAATCATGGTTCTGTCATAGTGTTTTTAAAAGGTTATATAGGAAAATAGCTGCTCCCTTAAGTTTAGATGAAAGAGCTAAACCTGGGCAACAAAGTTACTAACAACACGCCCGTCATCAAGGCACATTCTGGGTCCATACGTGTTGAAAATTCGAGCAATTCTAACCTGAAAATTGAAACGCAGATAGAGATCAAACCCTGTATCTGGCGATTTGTGGCAAACAGTCATCAGTTCTAAACATTCCAACACAAAAAGACGAACCTAATATCATCAAATGTTAACAACTTGATAGACAGCAGGGAGATGATTTGGAGACTAATGGATACAAAATTTCGTATGTGAATGAGTATGAGTTGCAAACATTATAAGCTTTCCGCCAAGAGAGCTAACAGCTTCTGATATACAGTCCATGGTATATATCATAATATTTACCTCCACACCTGCACCTCGGTGATAATCCATAGCCAGGGTTTCTGCGGTACGCTTTCCTTCATCATAGCAACTCCTCTCACCTATAGAAAAATATCAGCAATTAGTGATCAACCTCTCCTATACAAATCTCACTATTCTGAAGTAAACACAGAATTTTCCACTCACCAATTGGGTTCACATTCCCCCAATACGTCTCTTTCTGTGGATGCTCAAGGGGATCTCCATAGACTTCACTTGTGCTGGTGAGCAGAAACCTTGCCCCAACTCTCTTTGCAAGACCCAACATATTGAGAGTGCCCATTACATTTGTCTTGTAAATTCATCGTCAAGGATCAGCAAATATCCTCATATCACGAAAGCACATTCCCAGTGGAATTTCATCACGAGATATCACAATAATCGTAAGAGAATCTAAACAGTTCCCTAAAAAATTAACTCTTACTTAGATGCAAGCAATCTATTAGAATTTCCAAAATAGAAACGGTCAGACATGGAATCAGGACAAATTAGGATCCGCAATAGCATATAAAAGTAACCACAGGATATGATAGTCTTCACTGGGTTATACTTGTAATGAACAGGCGATGCTGGACAAGCTAAGTGGTAGATCTGATCGACCTCTAGGAGGATTGGCTCAACCACATCGTGTCGAATAAGCTCAAACCTAGGATTCGAGAATAGATGAACCAAATTCTCCTTCCTACCGGTGAAGAAGTTATCAATTACGATCACTTCATCTCCCCTACCAATAAGCTTATCGACGAGATGGCTACCAACAAATCCTGCTCCACCGGTGACGACGATTCTCAACCTCCGACGTCCGATACCGACGGGAACCCGGCCGGTTTTACCTGCGGCACCGCCGGAATTAAAAGTCATCCTGGAAGGCGAAGAATCACTGACGGCGTAGGAAACAGATCTGGTAATGAGGGAGTTGGACTCAGCAGCGCCTAAACGAGAAAGAGAAGGCTGAAGGATGAAGAAAGTGGAGCCGATCAAGATCCCAACGAGAATGAAAAGGAGTCGCTGTTCACGGAAGAGGTAATGAAGCGATCTGGGAAGAGATCTGGGATGCTTTAAGGTCTTGGGAGAGTAAGGACTGGATTGGCTCATGGGAATTGTTTCCTCATCGCGCTTCGAGCTCATTTGCTTATGAAGCTGCTTCATCTTCTCCGATTAGAGTTCGTCGAAAAAAGTGAGATCTCAGAATTGCCGGGAAAAAGCTTTTGGATCTGTAGACAGATTCAACCGTAAGAGCGATGTATGCTGCTAAATTAGTTACACAGCGATTGCTCAATGCAATTGCAATCCTTCGCTCTCATTTTCTTTTAGTTTCTTTTTATTTATATCTCTTTTTATTTTTGTCGAATTATTTATATCTTTTTTAAGGTACAGCAATTATTATATATATATATATACACTATATAATAAGAAGAAAGAATCTCCGGAAATCTACCATATTTATTTAAAATGCCAGTAGAGATTTTATTTAATTACTATAATTCAAAATTTTTGGAAAAGTAACCTTAGTTTTAATTTTCTACATCATATCCTATATAATTAGTATGAACTAAATTGAATTTTCCCTATATCTATTACATAATTCATCCAAAAATTTATTATTGATTATATTAATTACAGAAATCTTTAACAAAATCGATATCATAACGATCAATTATGATATTTTTCCTTTAACTATTATAGAATATCCTAATTTTTGCATTTTGAAATTAAAATTACCTAAAATTAATGCATATAATCACTAATTTGATCTGAATATTCTGAATTTAATTTCAAATTTTATTATCTAACCAATCTGTTGATAATATTTAATTAAATTTACATAATTTTGAATATCACATTATACATAGTTTCCATTAATATCTCCTCCTTAATAATTACATATAGCAATAATTTACAAAAACCCTAATCCAAAAACAGTATAAATACATGTCTATTGGTTTTTTCATCATTTATTTCTCTGTTCTCTTTTATTGTTATAATATGTCATTTGCTGATGTTTCTTCTTTGAAACCAGTTTCAAAAAAATGGAAGATCAATATCAAAATTGTTAGACTATGGAAGGCATATCCCTCCAAGTTCGGCCAAACAATTGAGATGATTTTATGTGATGCCAAGGTGAATAAAAAAAATAAAATGTATATTATTTTTTTGTTAACCATTAAAATTTTTATTATATTTTTATTGTATTTCATTTGTTACCCATTTCAGGGTGTTACTATCCATTGTAATATCAAACAAGATTTGCTTAAGAAATATGTTTCTCTTATTAAACAAGATATGATATCAAAATTATTACTAATTTTGTTGTTGGTCCGGTAAATAGTTCATATCGAGTCACACATCATAAATATAAGATTTCGTTTGTTATTACAACATATGTGAAATCAACTGGCCCTCTTTCTCAGAATTTGTTTGGTATTGTTCCTACGAGTTTCGCAGATTTGCATATTGGTAAACTTAACGATAAATTTTTGATTTGTAAGTTGTCTTTATATTTCAACTTGATTCATTGATTTAACTTAACTTAATATTTATAGTATTTTTTATTTCCGTAGATATAGTTGGTCAACTTATAGATGTTGGAAAAATTGAGTTTGTCAATGTTAATGGAAAAGAAACCAAGAAAACGAATATTGAAATCCGAGATTTCAAGTAAGTCATTTTATTTTTTTTATTATTTCTATTATTGACTTTTTATTTATACATATCAATTTTATAACTATTTTGTATTCTTTTATAGTGATGTTCGACTGAGTTGTGTTATATGGGGTAAGTACGCTGAGCAAGTTAAAAAACTAACTTCAAGTCTTATTGGACAAATTGTCGTCATTGTTATGTAGTTTTGCAAAATCAAGATCTTCAAAAATAATAAACATCAATATTTTGTTGTTCATTGTATAATTATTATTTAGGTCAAATAAATTTCCATTTTTCAGAAAAAGAAGTATCTCGAATGCTTTTGAGTGCACTCAACTTTGGATAAACAATGATGACCTTGAAGCAATATTTGCATTGCGACCAAGGTAAGTTTGTTATAATTTATTAATTTATTGGTTATTACGCTACAAGGCATTTTTATTTGACTTTTATATTGTTTGTCATTATTATTTTTTCTACTTAGTATTGTGTGGAATAATATTGTAGTTTACCAAATGATGTTTTAACAATTTCAAGAGTTGATCATAACCAAACAAGTGCATCGAATGCTTTGTGTGTTAGAGAAGACTTTTTCAAGAAATATCCAAGAAAAACTATTCAAGATCTTTTGAATACATCATATATAAGTGTTTTAATTTGTTAATATTTCAATTGTTTACATTTTAGAAATGAGTTTTTAATTTTTTGTTTAATAATCTTTATATTAAATTTATGTAGTTTGGAATGTTTGTATCAATGGTTAATATTTTATACATTGATACCAACTATGGATGGTGTTACTTAAGTTGTAAAGTTTGCAACAAAAAGGTTTTGCCAATGGTATCTCAATTGTGGAATTGTTCTAAATGTGATAAAAATGTTACTGATGTGGTTTCGAAGTAAGTAATATATGATCTTATTATTTTTATTTTCATTATTATGAGTATAAATATATTAATTGTTATATATTTTATTTGTAATGAATGTTTCAATGTTGGTGACACCACTGGTGAGACAAAGTTTCTTATGTTTGATTGGATTGTAATGCAAATTCTCAATCAATCAGCTTCTGAACTTGCTCAAACCGTTTCTGAGATAGTTATTATTACAAAATAAATGGTCGTTTACATCTATTGCATTTGTTTTCTTATTCTCTATATATAAATTTTAAAATTATATTTATGTAGATTGAAGATCCGAAAAAAATTTCATTCGCTTTAAAGAATCTTACAGGGAAGTCATTTTTATTTATTATTGGTGTTGAGAAAAATCATTTGGGAAGAGGTGGTGATCAAATTTATCGAGTTTATCAGTTGGTTACTAAACTTGAATTAATTAAGGAATACACTGACACATATTCATTTCAAGTAAAAATATATATATATATATATAGTTTTGTAATATATGTCAAACTATAACAAACTTTAATTTGTTTATTTATATCAACTTTTTTTAGGGTCAATCAATGTTAACCAATGGTAAATACGAAGATGATTCAATGAGTTTTCAATCATCAACACATCTTTCGAAAAGGAAAGATGATTCTCCAACTTACAATGGTATTTCACATGACAACACTTCTAAATCCAAACATAATTCATTCAAAAAAATTAAGATGGAAAAACTTTGAATGTCTCTTTTTAGATGATATTCTTACTACACTACAATTTTATTATTTTTTGGGTTGCTATTTCGTTTCTTTATGTTTTGGATTGATTTCAATTTTTGAGTTTATTTAATAAATGGTAATATTCTCATCTATTTATTTATTTATTTGTTATTCCACAATTAACAAATTTTGAATGTCTTATATATTTGTAATCTTGTGTTATTTAAAATATATAACATATATTCTGTTCTTTAATTTGATATAAAAATATCAAATTTTTATATTCAAGATATCTATCAAATTTACTAAGTGAATTTGATATTAAAATTTTTAAAATTTAAATATTGATAGAAGTGTTATAATCTATTATATCTGTATTAAATTTGCAATGTTGTTAGCACTTATTATTTTTTTTTAAAATAACAATGAATGTTATTAGAGATTTTATTTAATTATTATAGTTCGATATGTTTAGAAAGATTATAAATTACAATGAATGTTATTATAGAATACGATGAGTATAATTAAATATTTTATTAAATAATGACCAATTATTATATATATTCCTTTAACCACCATAGAATATCCTAATAATAGCATTTTGAATTTTAAATTATATTACATTGATGTATATAATTGCTAATTTGATTCGAATATTCTAAATTTAATTTTGAATTTTATTATAGAGCCAATCAGTTGAAAGCATGTCAACATATATAGATATATATTAAATAAGTTTACACAAATTTTATTATCATGCTTTATTACCTTTCGAACTATTATAAGAAAATTAAGATTACCAAGATTTATTTTACAATTATACAAAAATAATTTTGGTTACCAATATAAATGCTAAATCTTGACACACCAAACATTAACCTAATCAAATCATCGACTCCTCTTTCACATTTATCTTCTTCTTATAGTTTATCATCATGGAATCAATCAGCTTTCAATCTCTGTCTATATCTCCATCTTCAAAAAGAATTAGTTTTCATCCAACTTGCTTTAATAATATGCTAACGAGAGACATTGATTTCAAAACTGGTCTGGTATATGGGACAAAGCTTCGCATTGCAAAAATGATCATAACATTCATTGAAGCTACAATTATTTCTGGGAAAAGAATTGGTGATAAAGTACTACTTCCAAAATCAAATAAATTTTTTGAGTGAGTTGTTAAGATTCCATGATCGAAGACTCTGAAGACTCAGACTTATTTTCTTATAATATATTTATTTTGTGGTTATTTATTATAATAGTAGTGTTGTTATTGGTGTAGTTGTCTATTTATTTGTTGAGAAATTATAACATTAGCTTGACATAGCATACCTAATCCTTCTTCTTTAATCTACCATAATCTACCAACCGAGACAGATTATATATTGATTTAATTTCTAAATTGTTTGGTAAACAACATAACACAAACCCATCTTTCTCAAGGTTCAAGTTCTGTTACAAATAATACAGCTTCATCAGTTCAAAAGATCAATAATAAAGTTAGTGGTATAATTTTATTCTAACTTTTTATTTTATATACAATTTTATAAATATTATTATCTAATTGTTGTCGATACTTTAATGTTTCCAGGAACGAGTTACATGTCGAATAACATTACTGAGAGCTAACATTTCTCTAGAATGTTATTCAAGTGATTCTGAAGGTGTGTACAACTATCTAATAGACATCTATTATGTTAAAATATATATTTTTCAGTTAGAGATTTTATCAAAATATTATATATTTTTATAATCTACTTATATTATTTTACAGATTCAAATATCGATTTTATCACTGAGGGAGAATCTAAAGATTATATACCTGGAGTTTATTTTTCTAATAGTGACTATGAGGAAATTGTTAGTTCTACTACTAAAATTGGTAGTATTTTACAATCTACAAGTAGTCGTAATGCTAACCCTAATGCTCATAAAACAATTGAGGATATTCAACATAGTGCTAATTCATTAAAAGAGGTATATCCTTTTTATAATTGAAATGTATTATGTTTCTTTAATATGTATTATTCTTATGTTAATATTTACTAAACAAACAAAATATGTAGATGAAGTGGATCCCGTCTACAAATGTGTACATTGTGGTGCTGCTCCTTGGTATGGGGAGAGGATGCATAAGAAGAAAAACTGTAAGAAAGTGTCATTTATAGATTGTTGTATGCATAGAAAAGTCAAATTGTCACTACTAGAACTTGCTCCACAAGAGTTAATTGATCTTATCACATGCAATGATGAAAGAAGTCGGAATTTTCAAGAAAACATAAGAGCATACAACATGATGTTTTCTTTTACGTCTCTTGGTTGCAAGATTGACCATTCAATCAATATAGGATGTGGTCTAAAAATTTACAGAATTCATTGTGAGAATTACCAAATTATGGGAAGTATGATTCTAGAGAATTGTGATTCAAAATTCTCGCAGCTTTATATTCATGATACTTCTAACGAGGTCATGAATAGACTTAGAGCTTACTAGTAATTATATTTTGTGTTAATAGTTACTATACTGTAATTATTAAATACTTTAAAAATCTATCATATGATTTTAAACCCTAATTTTTTTTAGTTCTAAAAGAGACAACAACACTCATGGATCTCCTAATAGCTTGAGACATATATTGTTGAGATGCTTAGTAAAATTTTAAAGGCAGTAAATTCTTACGTCAAAATGTTCAACACATACAAAAAAAGGTTTAGAGAAGAAGATACTGAGACATTACATTTTGTTTTTTCAACTCACAAGATAAAGATGGACGTTTATACAATAATCCTACTTCTTCCAAAGTTTCTTTATTGGTTGTTGGTGATTTTGTTCTTGGCATGGATAAAAGAGCTATTGTGTTAGAGCGAAAATCCGGCAAGCTGAAAAGAATAAGTGAGCTAAATCCATATTATGTGCCTTTACAGTATCCTGTTATATTTCCTAGACAAGAATATGGCTAGAGATTAGATATTGAGAACACTTTTTCAGATAGGCCTGGTACGAAACAAAAGAATATAACCTTGAGAGAATGGTTTGAGAACACTTAGTTCTAGAAGTTTATTTCTGCAGTTTCTGGTTGATGGTTATATAGCTATCGAGTCTGACAACATCCGGTTTTTGAGGAAAAATCAAACAAAGCTTCGTTTTGGAACTTATGCAAGTGTCAAAGAGGCAGCTGATCAAGGAGATGTTGAGACGGTTGTTCATGGTTCTAGAATTCTCATTCTGTCTTCTTTCACTGGTGGTGAAAGGTTCATGAGAAAAAATTACATGGATGCAATGGCTATATGTAAGTATCTCGGATTTCTTGATTTTTTTATCACATTTACATGCAATCCTAAATGGCCAGAAATAACAAGATTTCTTCAAGAGAGAGGTGTACGTCCNTAAGATAGACCTGATATTATCTGTAGATTATTTAAAATGAAGATAGACAACCTATTAACTGATTTGAACGGTAATAATGGTGTATTTGGCAAAACGGCTGCATGTACTTTCTACAATTAATAGATTTTATACAAAATATTATATACAATGTTGGTTTTTTCTACATTGTGTTTTATATAGTACATTATTATGATAAAAATAGTAATTACATTTCAATTTTGTTTTGCAATATATATTAACTTCTTAAGTTTATATTTCCAGCCTTGTATACTATAGAATTTCAGAAAAGAGGACTTCCTCATGCACATATTTTGTTGTTTATGCATCAAAACAACAAGTATCCGAATGTTGAAGACATTTACAAGATAATCAGTGCTGAGATTCTAGATAGAGCTGAAGATCCAGAATATTTTGATGTTGTCAAGGAAATGATGAGTCATGGTCCATATGGTTCTATTAACATGAATTCTCCGTGTATGAAATAAGAAAAATGCTCTAAGTTTGATCCAAAACAATATAATGAATCTACAACAGTTGATGAAAATGGTTATCTTGTTTATAAGCGTCGAGATAATGGTCAATTTGTTGTGAAGAATGTTGTGAAGAATGATTGTTATCAGTTCAATATAGAGCTCATATCAATGTAGAGTGGTGTAACCATTCATCTGCAGTGAAGTACTTATTTAAGTACATTCATAAGGGACATGATAGAATAGCATTTGGTCTAAGGAGATCTAATGATGAAGGTGTTAGTAATGATACACCATCTGAAGATCCTGAGATTGATGTAGATCAAGAAGATGTGGATGAAATCAAGTCATATTTTGATTAGAGGTAACTCAAGAATAACTTAATTTAATTCATATATTTGTTATATGTTTTCTACTTCACTATTATTTTATTAAAATATATTCATAAATTATATTTATAGGTGCTTGCAAAGCAGCTTGGAGAATTCTGGCATTCCCAACCCACTATAGATTAATTCTTGTTGAGAAGCTATCCTTCCATGAAAAGGATCAACAAATTTTGGTTTGGAAAGATGATGATCCGATCGAGTGTGTTCTAAACTGAAAGTCTATTAATCAGTCTATGTTTAATGCTTGGATGGAACAAAATAAACATGACCCAGAAGCAAGGAAACTTACATATGCTAAATTTCCTTCCAAGTATATATACAACAAAAAGCCATATCATGGAACAAAAGGAAAACTGCGAGATTTGTTGTTGGTAGAATTTACTATGTTCCACCTTCGGTTAAGGAATTATTTTTCTTGAGAATTCTACTTAATAAGGTTAGAGGTTCAACATACTATGAGGATATCAGAACAGTGGATGGTGTAGTGTACAAGACTTTCAAAGAGGCATGTATTGCTAGGAGATTATTAGATGATGATTTAAAGTATATTGATGCAATTCAAAGTATCAATGGGCAACATCATCTTTCCTGCACTAGTCTTTTGCGCATATGCTTTTATATAATAGCATAACCTCTCGAGAAATTATTTGGGAAGCTACGTGGAGACTATTATTAGAGGATATTCTTATCAAAAGACAGAAGTTAGTCAATAGCAAAGATAGGAAATTACTTTATATTATAAAATTGATTAGATATTTATTACTAACTTTATATTTTAAAAAATACAATTTCATAAAACTTTTATTTTTTTGTATGTAGATCTTATGTTAACCGAAGATCAAATTCAGAATTTCACTTTGGCTGAGTTGGATTTTGTTTTAAAGTTTAATGGTAGTTCATTGTCAAGGTATCTGTCGTTGCCACAGTTAGATGCTTCTTATACTCAGGCTCAAGTAAATCATTTTTTGTTTGAGAAACTCAATTATAATTGTACTCAGCTCAAAGAAGACCATGTTGTAGAGGCTCAATGGTTGACCCACGAGCAGAAAGTTGTTTATGATAACGTTGTACATTCTGTACTGAACCATAAGGGAGGCATTTATTTTGTTTATGGATTTGGAGGTACCGGCAAAACATTCCTCTAGAAAGTTTTATCTTCAGCTATACGGTGTAGAGCAAAAGTTGTTATCAATGTTGCTTCTACCAGAATTGCTTATTTACTGTTAGTTGGTGGGAGGACTGCACATTCGAGATTTGGTATCCCTATAAACCCTGATGAGCTTATAACTTTCTCTATGAGGAAAGGTTCTGATTTAGCTAATTTTATCAAAGAAGCATGTCTTATTATATGGGATGAAGCTCCTATGATGAGCAAGCATTGCTTTGAGTCTTTAGATAGAAGCTTGCGTGATATAATTGGGATAGAAGACAAACCATGTGCCAGAAAAGTTGTTGTATTTGGAGGTGCTATTAGTCAAGTTTTACCTGTCATTGTTGGTGGTGGTTAATAGGATCCTAGACCATGGACCATTAACCGTGGTACAAGGTTTAGGTTCGGTTGTTGAGTTTTTGGCTAAATACACCAAGGATAAAGGAGAGACGAA
>OVBA01008060.1:0-13240 GCA_900406435.1 Lepidium aucheri
ATTTTATATGTAAGATTGTAATGCATCAAAACTTAAGTAAACAGAAATAAAGAATATATTTCGTGTACAAGAGATATGGGTGATCACTATAAATTTATTTTTAGTATCAAATATATATCTAATTAAGTAATTAATAAATTTACATATACAAATCAAACCATAAGTAAATAAATAAAATAAACAAATATTACTTAACCCGTGCATAGCACGAGACATCATCTAGTATGATAATATTTCCTAGTAACATTACAACGTAGTTCAAAACAGATAATATAACACGGTATTTAAGTTAATGCTATGCTTTTATTATATAAGAGATATAGATAATTTAATAATAACCTTAATTTTCTTTTTTCTAAACAAAAAAACGAGAAAAAAATCAGTATATATTGAGGAACTTGCAAGAGGAAGTACCAATAACCGTCATTTGATTCAAAAAAAAAAAAAAAAANAAAAAAAATCAGAAATCGCGATTTGTTTCAATGGAGTGGATTCGAGGAGAAACAATTGGATACGGATCGTTTTCTACAGTCAATATAGCGACGCCGTGTAATAACACTTCCGGCGAGTTTCCTTTTCCTCCTTTAATGGCTGTGAAATCAACAGATTCATACAGAGCTTCTTCACTAAAGAACGAAAAATCAGTTCTCGATAAACTCGGTGACGATTGCAAGGAGATCGTACGGTGTTTCGGTTTGAATCGAACGGTGGAAAACGGAGAAGAGATTCATAATTTGTTCTTAGAATATGCTTCGAGAGGAAGCTTAGCGAGTAATCTTAACAGTGAAGGTCTACCGGAATCAACTGTACGTCGTCACACTAGATCGCTACTTCGAGGACTTAAACACATCCACGAGAATGGATTCGCTCACTGTGATTTAAAACTCGGGAATATTCTGTTATTTAATGACGGTGCTGTTAAAATCGCGGATTTTGGATTGGCGAAGAAGACGGGAGAAGTAACGGCGTTAAATGAAGGAGTTCAGATTAGAGGTACACCGTTATATATGGCGCCAGAAGCTGTTAACGATAATGAATACGGATCAGAAGGTGATGTGTGGGCTCTAGGATGTGTTGTAGTTGAGATGTTTAGTGGTAAAACGGCATGGAGTTTTGAAGAAGGATCGAACTTCATGTCGTTGTTGATACGTATCGGTGGAAATGAGCTTCCGATGATTCCTGAGGAGTTGTCTGAACAAGGAAGAGATTTTTTGTTAAAGTGTTTTGTTAAAGATCGTAAGAAGAGATGGACGGCTGAGATGCTTCTAAATCATCCATTTGTAGCCGTTGATCTTGATCCAGAATTCGTTGTTCAGTCGAAAACAGAGGAAGTTTCAACATCGCCGAGATGTCCATTTGAATTTTCCGATTGGGTTTCGGTTTATTCCGGTTCGAAATCGATTGAGTTGTCGGAGGAAAGAGTTGCGAGTTTGGTGACTAATTCGTTCCCTGATTGGTCTGTGACCAGTAGCTGGGTGACCATACGGTGACGGTAGTGATTAAAAAACAGAGGACAAAAACAGAGTTGCGCAGAAAGGCTAGAGTTTTTTTTTATATTCCTAGTCAGATCCAACAATTTTAATTTTGTTGTATAATATGGTATTAGAAATACGAAATTCTTATTGTTTTGTATATAAACCAATTTTGTATTCATGAAAAATCTTGTTTCTATATAAAAAGTAAAAATTAAGACTCTTGCATAAGGCTCGTGGCCACTACAGAACAACTTACTTCAAACTTAGCTTCATCTTCATCAACCCAATTCACAGATCCATAGATCATGTTTTCCTGCAACGCTCTCGGGCTCTCTAATCTCACAGTGTAGCTTAGCTTCTCGTTTTTGTCGTTGAACATTAGTCTCATTGGCTTTACAATGACGTTTAGACCCTTCAAGCCTCTCACTCTCACGATGTATGTGCTCTTTGCTTCTCCCATGTTTGTCAATGTCCTTCGAAAGATCTTGGGACCATTTTGATCGGGTGTGAAGTAGGCAATGATTGAAGGGTAATTGAGATATGGAGATGGGTTTTTACAGGCGTCGGAAATGTTGGATTTTGTAATGATATTGATCAAGTTTCCTGATTGTTTTGTCTCCTTACAAAGGAAGTTTATGAAATCTTGTGGAGTTGAATCATAGATTAGTCCAGGGTTTAAGACTCTGTTCGTGTTCACATGTCCTGCTCCAACAGCTAAAGGGTTGTCTAAAGTCAAAGCTGTTGTCATAATTGCAGATTTTATAGCTGATGGACTCCAATTTGGATGTACTTGCTTTATAAGTGCAGCGACTCCAGCTACATGAGGTGCAGCCATTGATGTCCCGGATAAGAGATTGAATCCACTGAATAAGGGCCGTGATCTAGTTCCCGCGACTGGCTCAACCGATGGCCAAGCGGAAAGCACCAGTGTCCCTGGAGCTAGAATGTCCGGTTTAAGGATTTGAGGGAAACTTGTAAACGGACCTCTTGAACTGTAACTATCTACTTTGGGTACTTGTTTAGGTCCAATAACTGTTCTCTGAAACTCTAGCTTCGCTGTTGGACTGTTTCTGTTGCTTGATGCATAGCTTCTAATAGTTTCTCGGTGTATTGAACTGATGAATGCTACTGGAAACTGAAACTTGATTGTGTCTTGATCCGAAAGTAACTTATCTGTTATTATAACTGCTGCAGCAGCTCCTGTAAATCTGGCTTGTTGAAGTGTGTCTTCGATGTTTGAATCTTCGTTACAGACAAGGATTATGTTCGCGAGAGTCGTGTTTTGGACATTGCAAGATTCGATGTACGTTACAGGAAACTGAACCGAAGGGAAGTCTAGAGGAAACAGAGACGGAAAATTGAAACTAACTCCATTTCCTAATGTTAAGATCCCTTGAAACTGTCGACCAATTGTTCCTCCTCCAACTGTCATAATCCATGGTGCTCCATTAATCAAACTCCAGTAATACGGACCATCATTACCAGCTGAAGCAACAACAAAAACGCCTTTCTGAATCGCTGCAAAGGCTGCAACTGCAATGGGATCCTTTTCTAGACCTTGACTATCGCCATTATCATCACCAAAGCTCAATCCTAGCGACAGAGATATCACATCGACTCCATCTCGAATTGCTTGATCAACCGCAGCGATTACATCTGAAGCATAAATCCCTTCTTCCCAAGCAGCTTTATAGATCGCTATATGTGCGTGTGGTGCTATACCTGAAGCAGTTCCTTGTGCATAAGAGAAGTAAGACGCGTTCTTAACGTAATTCCCAGCTGCAATGGCTGCAACGTGAGTGCCATGTCCATTTGTGTCGTATGGAGACGAGTATTTACTCATTTTGTCTCCATCTCTCAAACCAGGGTTGTTGGCAAACAAGCCCTTGTTAAAAACCCTAGCCCCGATCAGTTTCTTGTTGCACAAGGAAGTAGAATTGAACTCACAAGCTCCTTTCCATCTAGATGGAACCGAACCAATCCCATTGTCATGAAAGCTAGGACTACCGGGCCAAATACCGGTATCAATTAAACCGATTATAGAACCGGCTCCATAATTTGAGACTGGCCATGTACCGGAATCCGGATTGAGACCGATAAATTGCGGGGAGAAAGTGGTATGAAGCTTAACCGGTAAATCTTTAGAGAAAGAGACATACCCGGGTTTGTATTTAAGACGTTGAAGCTCGGAGTTGGTGAGAACCGCACTAAACCCGTGAACCGAATCGGTATAAACGTAGATAAACTTTGGTTTTCTACCGGTTACAATTGAATTCAGAGTTGTTGTAAACCAGCTCCGGTGATCGGAAAATGGCAATGGTTTGGCGGATAAGTCCATGTGGATGATGTAACTAGACGTCTCCGACTTTGCAGTCGCCACAAAAATGGAGATGATCCATAAAATCACGACGGTCGTCGCCATGTCCGAGCAAGTTTTTTCTCTGGTCTCTCCAAATTGAAAGTACTTTAGTGTTTGGTAAGAAAAAATTATAGTTTCATTACGAAATATTCAAAGTGAACTTTTGTTAAAGTGGTCGGCAATACATCTTTCTCATCATTGGTTCGTACTTTTCTCTTTCTAATGGGCTTTATTAAAGAGGATTAGCCCATAAATATTTGGCCCATAGCGTTCTAAAAGAGTTAAATCGCTTGTCGGGTTCGGGTTTAGAAGATGGATCGCGCCAAAATCATGTACATTTTCCCGCCATCTCAATCGATTAATTTGGGATCTAAACCCTTCAATTGGACGCTCAGCTTCGCAAAACCCACCAAATTGGCAGAATTTGGAAAATGTCTGACGAAAATTCGACGGAGGTTGGGCGAAGACGCAGCCGAGGTGCGGAGGCGTCGAGTCGGAAGGACGCTCTCGAGCGGTTGAAAGCGATTCGACAAGGAGGAGTTCGGAATCTATCGGCTTCAGGTGGTGGATACGATATTAGGCTGGAGAAGCCAATTTTTGATACAGTTGATGATGATGAGTACGATGCACTTGTTTCCCGGCGGCGCGAGGAGGCTCGTGGGTTTGTGGTCGAAGATGGGGAAGATGGCGATTTGGGATATCTCGATGAAGGTGAGGAGGAGGATTGGACTAGACCTAGTGGACCAGAATCGACTGATGAATCGGATGATGGTGGTAGGTTTAGTGGGAGACTTAAGAAGAAGAAAAAAGCGAAAGAACAAGTGCAGCAACCTCAGACTAAGAAGGTGAATCCGGCGTTAAAGGCTGCGGCTACTATCACCGGTGAAGGTAGACTTTCATCTATGTTTACATCTTCGAGTTTTAAGAAGGGGAAAGAGACTGATAAGGAGAAATGTGAGGATATTCTTGACAAGGTATTAGCAGAGGTTACTCCAGATGACTTGGACAGACAAAAACATAAGAGAAGGAAACCACCAGCTACTGTTCCAGTTCCCGTTTGTAGGAACAAAAATCTGGTTTCTGTTCCCTCTAGGACGGAAATGAAGGATTCAGAACCCGCACCCTCAATTTATCCGGGTGATTGTGTTTCCATGGAGTTGAAAAAGGAAGATATGACAGAATCTGAAGTCTTAAAACCAAAAAAGGAATCTGAAGTCATCCCTCCGCATAATTCTGAGAATATAGAATTAACTGAGGTGAAGACCGACTTAGGTGTAAATGATGAGGTGTTTACACTTAATGCAACAATTGATACGAAAGAGAAGGATTCGGCTTTAAGCGCCATTGCTGGTTGGAAGGAAGCGATGAGAAAAGGTGCAACTGAGTCACTTGTCTCTAATAACGAAGGGCAAACGGAATTTGATTTGGATGCTGATGGATCACTTCGTTTCTACATTCTTGATGCTTATGAGGAGGCTTTTGGTGCGAGCATGGGCACAATTTATCTGTTTGGGAAGGTGAATCTCTTGGGAGTTTTCAATCATTTTCTTCTTCTTTAAAGTTTTTGTTTTTATGGCGTTAATCTTGAGATATATTCGAACTTCTTTATTTACAATTCAGGTTAAAATGGGAGATGCGTACAAGAGTTGCTGTGTGGTAGTTAAGAATATCCAGAGATGTGTTTATGCTATCCCTAAGGATTCCATATTTCCTTCCCATGAACTGATTATGCTCGAGCAAGAGGTGAAAGACTCTCGACTCTCACCTGAATCTTTCCGCGGGAAGTTACATGTGAGTTTGATTACCTGGATTCATGCTAAGATTAAGCAATATCTTTTCCTCTGTTATTATTGGTTTTGTCCTGTCTTCTCAGGAAATGGCATCAAAACTCAAGAATGAAATTGCTCAGGAATTGCTGCAACTCAATGTTTCTAATTTTAGCATGGCGCCTGTCAAGGTTTGAATCATCGCTTAATGGTCATGTGTCTTGCATCACTACCTTCTTTTTTGACTTCCTATTCTTCTCTCTCTATGGATGAATATCAGAGAAATTATGCTTTTGAGAGGCCTGATGTGCGTGCTGGCGAACAATATGTTTTGAAGATAAATTATCCATTTAAGGTACATTTCAGCTCTTCAATATTATACAAAGTTGGCCTTTTTTTTGTGAACCTTTTCTCATCTCAACTCTATGACACAATTCCTTTGTTATCATAGGATCGTCCACTTCCAGAAGATCGTAAAGGCGAGTCTTTCTGCGCTTTGCTAGGGTCTCAAACCAGGTTTAGTTGCTTACTGCTGAATTTAATTATCTTTCCCTGTGTTCGGTAGTTGGTCAATAAGTTTGCAGTTTCTCGTCTTTTGTAAGATTCTTAGTTAACTATGTATGTTGGCTATGTCATTTTAAACGCAGTGCAATTTCCTCCCCTAATGAAGTTAATTTATATACAGTGCTTTGGAGCATTTTATTCTTAAGAGGAAGATCATGGGACCTTCTTGGCTCAAAATTTCAAACTTCTCTACTTGCTCACCTTCCGAAAGAGTAAGGCCTTAAAATTGTGCAATGTTTATATATTAGCGAATATTACTTTGATTTATCTCCAATAATTAGAGGACTTGGTTCTTGTGCAGGTGAGCTGGTGCAAGTTTGAGGTTGCTGTTGAATCTCCCAAGTTTATCACTGTTTTAGTTTCGAAAGAAAGGCTGGTTCACCCTCCTGCTGTCGTTACAGCCATAAATTTAAAGACTGTAGTCAATGAAAAGCAGAACATTAGCGAAATTGTTTCTGCATCTATTCTCTGCTTTCACAACGCCAAGGTTTGTTCTACAAAATGTAACCATTGCTTCCTAGCCAATGTTTATCTTTCTTAAGAATATGGATGATCGTTTCTTGCTTAAGAGACACTCTTATGTCTACATTAGTAAACTGATATATATTCTGGCGCTCCATGGTCTTTCAGATTGATGTTCCAATGCCAGGTCCAGAAAAAAAGAGATCTGGTATCCTGAGTCATTTTACTGTTGTTAGAAATCCTGAAGGAACCAGTTACCCAATTGGTTGGAAAAAAGAAGTGGCTGACCGAAATTCAAAGAACGGCTGCAGTGTATTATGTTTTGAAAACAGGTGTGTTGTAGCTCTGCTGCTGAATAAGCTGTGCTTATGATTCATATATATATCTTTGGCTATTCATTTTACTTTGTCCAACATTTTTTTTTCTTACTGTAGTGAAAGAGCATTGCTGAACCGACTGTTTTTGGAGTTGCACAAGTTGGACAGTGATGTTCTTGTGGGACATAATATATCAGGTTTTGATCTGGATGTTCTTCTCCAAAGAGCCCAGGTAAAGCTAAATCTTCTTTATCATCAAGAAATGGTTGTCTTTATTTTGTTTCTTTCTGTGATAAATTTGTTTCATTTATGCGTTCAATGGACTAAAACACGGTCTAGATGAACATACTGCTATTTTAAGCATTTTGCAAGGCCTTGTCTTCTGTGTAGAAATAATGTGTTTTATTTCCAGGCCTATTAGATAATATATAATGTTAACAAGCAAACAATTTTTGTATTTTATGCATTGTACATCCTTTAGTCTATGTTCCAAGTCTCTCCTGTTGTGATAGTGATGTAAAAGAGATTTGAACACTGTCTGTCTTGTTCTGTAAACTGAATAATTACTACCATGCAGGCTTGCAAAGTTGTGAGTAGTATGTGGTCTAAAATTGGTCGCCTCAAACGTTCTTTTATGCCTAAACTTAGAGGAAACACTAATTTTGGGTCAGGAGCTACACCAGGGCTCATTTCTTGCGTTGCTGGAAGGCTTTTGTGTGATACAGATCTGTGTTCTCGTGACTTATTGAAGCAGGTATGATACCAAACTCATAGAAGCAGAGCTGAAGCTCAGCCACTCATGTACATGTGTCTGATTTTTTGCAGGTCAGTTATTCGTTAACAGACCTTTCAAAGACTCAGCTGAACCGGGACAGAAAAGAGATAGCGCCTAGTGATATTCCCAAAATGTTTCAGTCATCCAAAGCACTTGTAGAACTTGTAAGTTCTTCAAACTTAGCCCACTCATGTTGGTTTTTACTTTTACACTTGAGTTGTAACTAACATTAGGGATGACAGGTTATGAGTCTTTGCAAGCCAAAAGATGTAGTCATGCATAAACAATATTGTACTTAAGGTTGATGAGTGATGACTACATTGCTCGTTTGTTATAACCTTTTGGTTTTCTTTGGTTCAGATTGAATGTGGTGAGACAGATGCATGGTTATCCTTGGAGCTCATGTTTCATCTAAGTGTTCTTCCCCTCACTCTCCAGCTTACTAACATTAGTGGCAATCTCTGGGGGAAGACTCTTCAAGTAATGACTCCTGTTTCTCCTCTCTCTTTCTCCCTGGAATGTAATGTTCTGGGTACTCATGCATATTTGTGTTCATGACCAGGGAGCCAGGGCGCAGAGAATCGAATACTACTTACTACATACGTTCCACTCGAAAAAGTACATTCTCCCCGACAAAATTTCACAACGTATGAAGGAAATGAAGTCATCTAAAAAAAGAATCAATCATGGCCCAGAAGACCGCAATGTAGATGAATTGGATGCTGACCTGGCTTTGGAGAATGATGCATCTAAGAGCAGTAAAACAAAAAAGGGTCCAGCCTACGCTGGTGGACTGGTCTTGGAGCCAAAGAAAGGCTTATACGACAAATATGTTCTTCTTCTTGATTTCAATAGTCTTTACCCTTCTATTATACAGGTTAGCAGACTGTTTTGTATTTCTCAAGTCTTTGGTGGCCGTTTCCCCTTCCTTAGTAGATAACACTCATGGTATTTCTAGGAGTATAATATCTGTTTCACGACTATACCACGATCAGAAGACGGAGTTCCTCGTTTACCTTCCAGTCAGACACCTGGAATTCTTCCAAAGGTATACTCACCATTATATTAATTGCTTTTTATTCTGAAGTTTTATGATTCCGTACTTATTCTCAATCTGTTATATTTCTTTAAACACTAAATCTTAAATTTATCCCGACCCAATCAGAAATAATGTCAAAGAAAGAAAATCCTCTGAGCTATGCGGTCTTGCGGTTCAGTATCATATTACTGACTGTTGCTTTTTGTAGTTCAAGTTAACTAATCTTGACATCATCCTTAAACCTACTGCATGTGAATTTTTTTGTGCTACGACTTTAGATTCCTCTCCTTATTCTGTTATGCCCTGTTGAATAAAAAATAGATAATCAGTCTTACCATCTATCTTTGTTTTAGTTGATGGAACATCTAGTCAGTATAAGGAAAAGCGTCAAATTACAGATGAAGAAGGAAACAGGTCTTAAGTACTGGGAGCTTGACATCCGGCAGCAGGCATTAAAGCTCACAGCCAATAGGTTTGCATCTATGATTTCGCTAGTCGCAATAATTGCCAATCACCCCATATTGATATATTTTTAAAAAAAATAATTCTAAGCACAGTATGTATGGATGTCTGGGGTTCTCTAATTCAAGGTTCTATGCTAAGCCTTTGGCAGAGCTCATAACACTACAGGTAAGTAAAGCTTTCTCTGTTTTCTAGTAGGTTTATCTTTTTCCTCCATTCTTCGTGTGATCAGGTTAAATCCCTTAACATTGCAGGGAAGGGATATCCTGCAACGAACGGTGGATCTTGTCCAGAACCATTTAAACCTAGAGGTATCTTCTATACATCGAGATCAGGAAATGTCTCAATATCTCTCTCTATCAAGTCTAGATTAGAACATCTTGCTTTCACGCAGGTCATTTATGGTGACACAGATTCCATCATGATTCACAGTGGACTAGATGATATTGAAGAGGTGAAAGCCATTAAATCAAAAGTCATCCAAGAGGTAAGTTTGGGGAAAGTTCTTGTCTGATAACATATGGGAAATTTACACTGTAAAAAACCAGGCAGTTAATTTTGGGACTTCTCTTTCAACTTTTAGGTCAATAAGAAGTATAGATGTCTAAAAATTGACTGCGATGGTATATATAAGAGAATGCTTCTTCTTCGTAAAAAGAAGTATGCTGCTGTCAAATTGCAGTTCAAGGATGGGAAGCCTTGCGAGGTAATCTTCAATACAAACATTTTACTTACCCTTTCTTCTAGAAGATATCTGGTGTGAGATGCATTCTCAATGCAGGACATTGAAAGAAAAGGTGTGGACATGGTTCGTCGAGATTGGAGCTTACTCTCTAAGGAAATAGGGGATTTATGTCTCACTAAAATCTTATATGGAGGGTATGTTCTAAAACATCAACTAAAAAATTTACTCCTTTTTTTACTCTCTCGTGCAAGCACAATAAGCCTCTTCGTCGTTGCAGGTCTTGTGAGGATGTTGTTGAAGCAATTCATAGTGAGCTAATGAAGGTAATTGTTGTGATCTTTATTAACCTTCGTTAATGATTTTGATCTTCTTTATCTTCCACTATAAGCTGCTTTCTCATTGCAACAGATAAAAGAAGAAATGAGAAATGGGCAAGTTCCCCTTGAAAAATATGTCATCACCAAGGCATTGACTAAACCGCCTGAAGCGTATCCAGATAGCAAAACTCAACCACACGTTCAAGTGAGTATAGGAGCTATTATCCTACACACTATTCCTCCCCGAATTTTTGCTTTCTAAATTTTCACTAAACTCTGATTGTGTGGTTGAACTGTTCTTCTCAGGTTGCACTTAGAATGAGGCAACGGGGTTATAAAGAAGGTTTCAATGCAAAGGATACTGTACCGTATATAATTTGCTATGAACAGGTTCCCAACAGAGAAGACCAGCTTATTATTATCAGATACCAAATAGTCTATCTATTAAATCTCTTACGCTTCCTCTGTATAGGGTAATGAGAGCTCTGCCAGTTCAGCAGGAATCGCAGAACGTGCCAGACATCCTGAGGAGGTGAAATCAAACGGGAGCAGATGGTTGGTTGACGTAGATTACTACTTGGCACAGCAGATTCATCCAGTTGTATCTCGTCTATGCGCAGAGATTCAAGGAACAAGTCCTGAGCGTCTAGCTGAGTGTTTAGGACTTGACCCATCAAAGGTAAAACCTCTCACTCGAGCCAACTTCCGACTCATATCCAATGATTATGCATTCATGAATAATGATTGGAAATAATATTTTGTTCCAGTACCGAAGCAAATCAAACGATGCTGCAAGCAGTGATCCTTCTGGCTCCCTGTTATTTGCTACAAACGAAGAAGAAAGGTAATGATTTCATTTTCCATTTGTAATTTGTTATCATATATTTTCTCCAGGATTTTGCATCATTCGTAGAATATAAGATCCGCAACAACATTATTTACATGTGCAGATATAAAAGCTGTGAACCGTTGGCATTAACATGTCCCAGCTGCTCTGCTGCTTTCAAATGTCCATCTATTACTAGTTCTGTTTGCACATCTATCAGTAAAAAAGCACCAACACCAGAAACAGAGGAATCTGATTCTGCGTTCTGGCTTAAATTGCATTGCCCGAAATGTCAGGAAGACAGTGACACGGGAAGAATATCCCCTGCAATGATAGCTAACCAGGTAAGCAAGCTCTGTTCAAATATAAAAAGATCATAATTAATTAAGTTTCTCACTGTAATAAATCCGATTACGCCTGTACGAAGGTTATTAACTCATTCTCATGACTATCAGGTGAAAACTCAGATAGATGGATTTGTGGCAATGTATTACAAAGGCGTAATGATGGTACTTAACCTTTTGCCTTAGTTTTTTATCCTTAACTCTGAACACTTGTGGTTATTAAGTCATGCTTATGAAGGTTTCTTTTTGGTTTGGTATCTTTTGACTTCAATAGTGTGATGAAGAGTCGTGCAAGCACACAACCCGGTCTCCTACCTTTCGACTGCATGGTGAACGTGAACGAGGGACAGTTTGCCCAAATTATCCTAACTGTAACGGAACCCTCTTAAGAAAGGTATGTTCTATTCAACCTTTGAACTCTACATCTTCTTGTTGCTTCATAGACCAACTCTTTGACTTCAAGCCTCACCTTATTACACAGTACACTGAAGCAGACTTGTACAAGCAACTCTCATACTTCTGTTACATCTTAGACACACAATCCTCTTTAGAAAAGGTTTCTACTTTTTAACCTTCTAATATTTGTATATACCATAATCAATTTCTGTTGTCTAAATCCCCAAGTTATCTGCAGATGGATGTTGGCGTCAGAATTCAAGTTGAAAAAGCAATGATGAAGATAAGACCTGTGGTTGAGTCTGCAGCAGCCATCAGTCGAAGTATGAGAGATCGGTGTGCTTATGGATGGCTGCAGCTCACAGATTTAGCCATTTGATAGTTGTAATAATACTAATCACATGTAATTAAATTACTCTTTTATATCATCTTCGTCTGACATCATCCTAATATCAAAATTTGCGAGTTTCGGATTACGTGAAGGCATAGTTATCCAATAGGTGACTTTTATAACAGTGAATATGGCGAGAAGATTACCAAAGACATTAATATACAATCTAGTGATCCATGACCTACAACAATACATGCTTGCAAACAACTTATTCAACTAGTAAAGTACTTGTCTTATTTATATTTTATAAGAGAAGTGCTTCTAGCATTTTTATTACATGAACATGACATGGAAACTTAGACGCAGCACTGTGGTGGCTATATTGGCTTAGGCAATCTGATCAAGTGCAGTGTTAGAGCCTGTGGCGCAGAGGGTAGAACATGCCTTGGTACATTTTTTAAGCGCTTCATTCACAGTCTCACTTCCGTCTTAATTATCATATATATGACAAACATAGAATGAATTATTCACTTGTGATATATAGTTCAATTTTCTCTATGAACTTATTACTAAACAAGTGGTGAAAACTACATGAGTCAATAACAAGAGAGTTAGACGGTTTGTAAGAGTATAATTGCTAGTTCAACGTTCTCTATCAACTAAAAGTTACTAAACAAGTGGTGAGAAGTATGTGAGTCAATAACAAGAGAGTTAGACGGCTTGTGAAAGTATAAATGCTAGTTCAACATTCTCTATCAACTTAAGGTTATTAAACAAGTGATGAGAACTACATGAGTCAATAACGAGAGAGTTAGATGGTTTGTGAAAGTATAAATGTTAATTCAACGTTCTCTATCAACTTAATATTACTAAATAAGTACAGAGAAGCACGTGAAGCATGCCTTAAGGTATTGAATTTACCAGAGTTTTCCATAGTAGTTAAGACACCACATACAAATGATGCACACCCCAAGTTGCAGTATTCATTGACATTGGGACCTTGAGTCAAAACATCAAAAACCATGCAACTTAGTTACTTACAATAAAAATGAAATCTTCAAAAATATTGTGACAAATACAAGTACGTTTAGTTTACCAGAAAATGGACAACATGGAGGACAT
>OVBA01008061.1:161-13240 GCA_900406435.1 Lepidium aucheri
CAAAACTCCAAATGCAAATGCAAAAAGTGCAAAACTAACCTAAATGGACCTAAATGCAAGTGAAACTAGCTAGATGGAAACAAAAACAACCTAAAATGGTGCTCTAAAACCATTAAAAATCACACTCATCACCTATTTATTACCATACCTCAATGATTTGATAGCATTGGCCAAAAATCCATCTTATCAAATTGGCGCTGTTGCCAAATCAGTTTTTGCTCGTTCCAACTTATAGTCTGCTAGTTTTAGGATCAAATCCATTGTTTTTTGTTCCAACTCGTCTGTATTCCCCTAAGCTTGGATCCTTACAGACCAGGCCTCAACTTTATTGACGAGTTGTCTTTTCAGTCTTTGCAGGCCTCGCAGGTTCCCTCACCACTTTCCAACCGAGGCCAGCAACAGATTACTCATCCTCGCTCCAACTCCAGCGAGTTGTGACAGCGAGTGGTTAGTTTAGTTTGCTTGGTGGATGAAAACACGGTAAAAAGGTTCCCACAACCTTCCCACACCCACAAACGACATCAACCAACTTGTCCATGAGATCCGTCGTCTCCGCAACACGATGCATCAGCCACAACCGGATTTGGACAACTCTACACCAGGAACGACATCGGATGGTACTCCTCTATTGGTCAATGAGGCCGCCCAATAGGCGCAAGCACAGAACCCCGCTCGTCGCCCTTGCTGTATTGGCGCGAGTGATGCGCCAAGTACTCACACCATACAGAATGGGATCCAACTGCCGGCGATCCAGAACAACAATTTTGAGATCAAGAGTGGTCTCATCTCAATGGTGCAGAATAATAAGTTCCGTGGTCTACCCTCGGAGGACCCCCTCGACGACCTTGACAAGTTCGAGAGACTTTGCTCGCTCACTCGAATCAATGGAGTCAGTGAGGGTGCGTTGAAGCTTAGGCTATTTCCCTTCTCTCTTGGAGATCAAGCGCATTAGTAGGAGAAACACCTTCCCGATGGATCGATAACATCTTGGCCGGAGTGTAAACAAATGTTTCTCACCAAGTTCTTCTCAAATTCATGTACGGCAAAGCTCCGGAATAGCATCTCCAACTTTGTTCAGCAAAGCAGCGAGTCTTTGGCCGAGGCTTCGGATCGGTACAACACTTACCAGGCTTAGTGCCCTAATCATGGCTTTAGAGAGGATACCATCCTCAATAACTTTTATTGTGGAGTACTCCCGAGGATACACATAATGCTGGATACCGCAAGTCATGGGAGCTTCCTCCAACAAGATATCACTGAGGGACGTCATTGATTGAGAACCTCGCCTTAGCCGATGGCCAGTATGGCGAGGACTATGACCGAGCGGTAAGGGGAACTTCCGATTCTGACACCTCTGCAAGGAAGGAGTTAAAGCAACTTCATGAGAAGCTAGATAAATTGATGATGGTACACACTAAGCAGGTGAACTGGGTAGAGGAGGAGGTAGCTGAAGATAATAGGAAGAGAAATTGGAGGAAGTTTGTTTTGTTCAAAACCATAGTGGATCCAAGCAATTGGTAAACTACAAGCAGAATCCGAACCTTAGCTATCGGAGCACGAATGTGGCTAACCCTCAAGATCAAGTGTACCCATTCAAACAACGAGTGTGGATTCCGAAGGAGCAGTGGCAACAAAGCCTCAAGCCGGTACCAGCTGCACCGTAACCTCAGCAACCTAAAGAAGAATCACCGGACATGATGAGTATGCTCCAACAAATCCTACAAAGCCAAACCGCTCACCAAGCGAAGATCACTAAGAAGTTTGGGGAAGTACACAGCCGGATCGATACCACGTATAGTGACCTCAACTGCAAGTTTGAAACACTGAATGCTTGGCTGAAATATATGGAGAGTGCTCATGCTTCATCTTCTATGAAGTCTCAGGGACAGCTACCCGGTAAAGCCGTTCAAAACCCCAAAGAGTATACGGCTCAGTCCATCACTCTCAGAACGGGTAAAATCCTACCCTCGGTTGAGAAACCTAAAGAAAATGTTGAGGACAGCGTTGTTCAAGTTGGGGGGGGACCAGTTAAAGACTAGAACCAAGAGTTCACAACTCACAGGTACACCTCGCCAGCCTGAGCCGCGAGGAGAGGTTGATACTGATCTGTCTACTGGTAATACGGCAGAACTCGGAGAAGACCCTCGCCTGTCTGTGCAACGAGGAGGAACATCACATACAGCCGACCTGATTGCGAACAAAGGAGTTGCACCAGCAGTTCCAACCGAAGTTAAGGCACCTTTTCCGTCAAGATAGAAGAAGAGCCAAGTGGAAAAACAGAAGGTTCTCTTCGAACAACAAATGAGTGGGATTGAAGTAAAAATTCCTATCTTGGATGCTTTTGCCTTGATTCCACAATACAAGAAGTTCTTGAAGGACAATCTTAAGGAAAGAGAAGAAGAGTGTATGGCCATTGGGACTAGGTCATCAGGATCACTCATCATACAAGTCCTTCCACACCAAAGGAAAAGGTTTATTGTGCAGAAACTAGGTGATCTGGGAAGCTTCACACTTCCTTGTAAAGTTGGGCATCTCACATTTATTAATTGCCTATGTAACCTTGGAGCATNAAACTTTCAAGGATTGCAAAATCTCTCTGGTCCTCACTGACAGAACGACAAGGAAGCCGAGGAGTTTGCTCGAGGACGTACGGTTAAGTGTTGGCAGTATATTGGTCCCTACGGATTTTGTAGTGTTGGAAATGGATGAAGAACCTACAAATCCATTGTTGTTGGGACGACCATTTTTAGCATCGGTAGGAGCTCTAATCGATGTGAGGAATCGGACCATAGAACTCAAAGTTGGAGAAGGGATATGAATGATGTTTGATTTAAAGGAAAACAGGAAGAAGCCTACAATCAATGGGCAATGTTTTGAAATCGAAGGAACACTTGATGAAGAGGCTGATAATTCAAGCGAGGGAACTCTGGTTCCCTTTGCACAACCATACTGAAGGCGTATGAAGAGTCGAGCTTAAGACTCTAAACAAGACCACTTGGGAGGGAATCCCATGATTATCCTTTATTTTTTAAAAAAACCCTCTTCAAAATTTCGTTTTTAGAATCAATTTAGTTTTATTTGAATTTAAAAAAAAGAAGAAGAAAAAAACAAAAACTTTGCTAGTCTATGATGATTATTGCTGGAGGCTTGAAATCTTGGTCTCAGGTTTGAGGAGCTTTTGAGGAAGTGATGCCCTCATAAAGCTAATATAAAGTTGGCCTCGTACTTAACCCTCGGAGGAAAACGGGCAAGGAGAGGAAATATTTCACAAAGAACCAGAACCCCTCGGAGCATGATGGCGAGGAGAGTGTGCGAGTAGTGTTCACATTGTCCTGAACACCACTCAAGAACCTACTTGCACACCTCAATATCCTTTTATATGCTAGGTTCTAAGTTAAATTTATCCTAATATGATTGTCATTGGTTTATTACCTAGAAGGAACTTTGAATATGAGCTTAATGGTTTAGAATGCTTTGATTGAGTTTATCCTGGTATTTTGGCTAACTTTTGTGATCTTCAAATATTGCCTCAACAGGGAGTCAATCAGAATTCAGGATCCTTTGAGGGAAAACAATAGTTTGAGGATGGGTTTTCTCTGAATGACACTCAATCGTCGGTTTGACAGCGAGGAGAGCAGAGCGAGGAAGTGTTGTTGTGTTGATGGTTTTTAGAGGAGGCAGAAGAGGACAAATCTTGGTATGATGACAGTTAACGAAGTGGGGGCCACAAAGAAACGACCTTTTGCGGAAACCTATGAGTGGTCAAGTCAAAGGGGAGACCAAATCCAATGGTCCAAGTTGATTGTGGATTCGAAGTTTAAATGAAGGGTCAAGATTATGCCGAGGACGAGGATCAAGGATTCCACAATTTTCTCCCCAATCTTCTCCCTCATCAAACACAAGATTGTCTCCTCATCACCTCCAAAATTGTCTCCTCATCTAAGCTCAAAACTCGGCCATAAAAGAGATACAATTTCCGCAACCTTCTTCATCCTCCTTTCAAGCACTTAAGCGAGCAAACTTTTCTCTCCGAGTTTACCCTATCTCACCGAGTTACTCTCTCTCTCTTCCGAGTTCAAGCAAATCCTTTTTCATCGTCAAGCATGTCTTCCGGCGAGTTGAGAATGGTGAAAGAATACCGAAGCAAGTTCATGCATGATGCGAGGACGGCTGGAAGGAAAGAAACGGCGGCGGAACTAAGCAACCTACCTTGGGACCGCCGTGATAACAGGCCTCGCCGGTACATCGTCCAGTCGGACGATGAGGATGAAGATGTTCAGATGAGAGTGGAGATTCCGATCACGGAACCTGAAAAAAGATCTGCGAAAGAGCCAATGGACTGGAGATATGAGCACGGGGAAAGTGGTTGGGCTCAAGAAAAAAGGAAGGGAAAATAGATCGCCTCGCCAAGTAGTACCAAGGAGAGCAGCGAGGACGCTCCATATGTCCAACCCTTGCCTATGGATGCTGAGTGTGAGAGTGAGAAGGAAGCAGAACCAGAGAAGAAAGGGCGTCAAACAAGATCTCGCCGTGTGGTTGAAGACCTAAAGAAGAGAGGGTACTCTGAAAAGGAGGCAAAGAAGGCTTACCAAGAGCGCGAGAAAGAGAAGAGGAAGAAATCCACGAAGGAAGACGAGGACCTAAAAAGAGCATACACGGCTTTGAAGACTATGGGCATTAAAGGTACCTTCTTTCCACACTCTGGAACGATGAGAAGGTGAGGAATCACTGAGGAGGTAGATATAATATTTGGTGCTCTGGGATTAACAACATGCATGTATAACGTGGCGAGCTCCTACCTCGAGGAAACCTTGCAATTCCTCTCCACGGTGAATTTCGGCGTCTTTGCCAAGACCGAGACAGAGGAGATCCAAAAACATGGGCCAGGTTTCATCAAGTTCAGGGTTTATGGGAAGGAATATGTGACAACGCTAAAGGAACTAGACACAATATTCAGATTCCGAGCCGGTGAAGCGGATTACCCGAACATAGACGAGGTGGAAACCGATGAAGTCTAGAATATGGTGGCTCGTGTTACAGCATATGGCACGTCGAGGAGCAAAGGGAATTGGATCCGAAACCCAGCAATCAATTAAGCAAGGAGGGCGATAGATAATGTCATCTTTGCAAGACCTTCAACCTCGCCAATCAACCTTAGCGAAATGCACATGATGGTGATGGCAATGAAGGAGATCGTGGGTGTGACTCCAACCGGACGTGACTTTGAAGTTGATGATGGGAATTCCGGACTCTCTTTCGTTTTGGCAAGTCATTTTCTTACATACTGGAAAACCGAAGCACATATACATCGGAGGAGTGGTTGCATGGATATTAGAAGACCAAGGCGTGACATTGAACACAAAGAGGCATAATTGGGTTCCACCCCAATTTATGGACTTGCACTACCTTCAAGGAGCGGGTCTCCTAGCCAAAAACGAGGTCCAAGGGCACGCCGTCTATAAGTTCAGCCACCCGGAGAAGAAGGATGCCAGAATACTCCTCCCCTGCCCGGAGTTCATCAGACTTAATACCATGGAGAACGTCAGTTTCACACCTCCCCTTGCCGCCTTACTCGGAGAAAACCAGCAAGGACATGTTCCGGTACAAGCCGAGCAAGCAGACGAGGAAGAAGTTGACCCAGAATCCTACTTCTTCGAAGATTTCACTGAGAAGAACCAAAGGATAGCCAGCAAGGAAGCTCACAAGAGGATTGGGAAGCTCCAAAAATTGGGAAAATGGCTAGTTAGGAAGGTGACGGGTATGGCAAAAGAGAAGGAGGATTGGCTAGATGAGCGCAAGAGGATGTGGGCGAAGATCGATGGACTGGAATTCACGCTGAGAAGGACAGAGCCTCAACCTCGCACACACGACTTGCCACCAGCAGCGAAGAGGCACTCCACTGCAGCAAAACCAAGCCTGCGACAGGAGCAACCACGACGCCAATCAGTGGATACAACACAAGTGTACAAGATATCAAGAGCCAAAGGACGGAAATCCCACAGTCAAAAGCCTCTGGAAGGATCCTCGCGTGCACCCCTCACCGACCAGACTCGCGAGGAGCATTCGGACTGGCAGTAGCACACAACACCCAAGGAAGGATTAGCTGCAAGAGGGTTTCCAAACCCTCAGAACTACACTCTCGAGGATATGAACGCCTCGACCGCTTATTTGTTCGACTTCTAGGTACCAAAACTCCTCCCTTTGTAAATATATTTTCATTTTTTAGTAAGTAGCTTTCTTTGTATTTGTCTAGAGAACTCTCTCAGACATTTATACACACAAGGGATTGTGTGATCTAAGTTTGGGGGAGGGGTCTAGAATGCTCTCACTTGTTTGCTTGTGTTCTTATTTTCCATTTTTGAATGCGTTTCACTTAGGTAGTAAAAATCCGTTTAGATTTTTGTTTGTGCATTTGATTGTTGAATTTCATGGCACGTAAGGCATAGAAAAACCATAAAAGTTTGAAAAGTTTTTGAAAATGAGACCGAAAAAATAGAGTGTTCATGTAGTTGCATTCACTTAGAATTGTCTTAGGTTGCATTCATCCAGGACTCATGCATCCGAACTTGTTTAATGGGAATAATCTTTATGATAGGTGAATCTTGATAGGCTAAACTAGTAACCATTGTGAATGCTCTTGATTGGTAGATAGCCATTTTGGAAATTTTTTGGGCGGATCATCACCTTGGTGAACTTTACTTGGGTTGTGTTTTGAATAGGTCTACTTTGGTTCCTTCTAAAACTGAACTTAAACTTCCGATNCCGAAAAAGATATAACCCGAGTAAGTGGTAAAGGTGAAGCGGCTGGGAGGATGCCTAAACCCGTAGCCTTCCACGTCTGTGTATATCCGCTTACTCTATATGCGGGTTGGTGGAGCAACTTAGGAAGATGTATAAATCCGTAGCTTCTCATGTTTGTGTAAGCCAACTTCGGAAAAGCCAAAAGGCCACATAAAAAAAAAGAAAAGAAAGAATGAATAAACGGGCTAAGCTTAGAGAAGTTGAAAAAAATGATCATGCTAAGCTTAGAAGGAACCATTTAAAGTTGAAAAAAATGATCATGCTAAGCTTAGAGAAGTCGAAACATGTAATCTTGATCTCTATGTGGTTTCCAAAATGATAGAGCCCATATGTGGATTTCGGGTTAGCCTAGCCAAGCCGTTTGTTAGACAAGTTTACCCCATTTGTGTGTTCAGTTCTTCCACCTTAGGTCATTGCATTTGCCTGAGGCCAAGCAAGATCTAAGTTTAAGGGAGCTGATGAGTGTGATTTTTAACGGTTTTAGAGCCTTATTTTAGGTTATTTTGCATTTGATTAGATAGGTTTTCCATGCATTCCGGTCCATTTAGGTTAGTTTTGTACTTTTTGCACTTGCATTTGGAGTTTTGAGTTTTTCTAGGAAAGAGAGCAAAAAGGAGCTTAAAATGGAGCTAAAGCTATTGGAACCAGCTGCTAAGGAAAAGGAGTTGCTCAGACTCGGGTCGCTGCCTCGTGGTTCGTAGGGCGTGGGTCACTCAGTTCGATAATGGAAGGAAACCTCAGTCGCTAGCCTCAGTCTATCTACCACGAGGAGAAACAACTTACCACACACGGACCATTCCACTCGGCCTCAGTCTGCGAGGACAAACCAAAAGACCACTCCTCGGTGTCCAAGCTTGCCAAGTGACAGCGAGGAGAAGATTTATATCTAACCGACTTAGGTTGGTTTGATCATTAGGGTTATGTAAATAACCCTATAAATACTCTTTAATCATCATTTTATAGCTCATATGATGTTTTAGCAAAAGAAACTCAGTCTAATTTTTGTTGTAGCTTTTATTATTGCTCTTAAGGTACTTTGTTGAATCCTTTTATGCTTTAATGAATTAAGTTTGCTTAGATCTTCATCTTTTACTTTCTGTTCTTTACTTTATTATTGCTGTTTATGCTTATGAATATGAAATCTCCCTTGATCCTCCACTCTCAATCCATGATGAGTGAGTAGATCCTTGTGGATCTCGAGGATAGGGAGATCGGAGGTTAAATCTCTGATCCACTCTCCTATCAAACATGAATTAGATCCGATCTCTTCTCATATAACCAAGCTTAAAGCCGATCTCTCCTTGATCAAGAGAGATCTGATTTGGGCCGAAACACAAAGCTAGCGCTAAAGGAATCGGAGACCAAAGTGTCATGTGAGAGATGGTATTGATCCACCGAGGAGAAATCTAGTATGTGGATTAAATCATTAGATGTATTGGGCTGGACTTTAGGCTTTTGATCCGGCATGATCGTAATGGATCATCCGGATCGGAAAGGGNCCCGGTATAGAGACCACCGTATATAGCTAGACGAGGTCGGATCGGCAAGTTCACCGCCGATCAATCACCTCCTATCATCTAGATTCATATTTATTACCGTAGATTTATCCTTTGCTAGTTTATTGCTCTGTTTTATGAACATTTCCCTGTTTTAGATCATATTGCTCTGTTTTTATTTTGTCTTTTAGTGAACTTTGTCCTATATGCTAATTTAAGAGCTCTNTCTCTCATAGAAATATGACTTACCCTTGTGACAGATCGGTAAGTTATATGAACTAGAATTAGGTACCAGATAAGTTGTTTGCTTGCATAACTGAGTATTGCTTCCACAACCCACCTACTTATTACCTTACCTCAATGATTTGATAGCATACGCCAAAAAACCATCTTATTAAGCACATGAGTCAATAACAAGAGAGTTAGACGGTTTTTAAGAGTATAAGTGCTAGTTCAACGTTCTCTGTCAACTTAAGGTTACTAAACAAGTGGTGAGAAGCACATTTGTCAATAAAAAGAGAGTTAGACGTTTTTTGATAGTATAATAGCTAGTTCAACATTCTCTATCAACTTTAGGTTTCTAAACAAGTGGTGAGAAGCACATGAGTCAATAGCAAGAGACATAGACAGCCTTTAAGAGTATAAGTGATAGTCCAACGTTGTGTATCTACTTAAGGTTACTAAACAAGTGGTGAGAATCACATTAGTTAATAGCAAGAGACTTAGATAGTCTTTGAGAGTATAAGTGCTAGTTCAACGTTCTGTATCAACTTAAGGTTACTAAACAAGTGGTGAGAAACACATGAGTCAATAGCAAGAGACTTAGACAGTCTTTGAGAGTATAAATGTTAGTTCAACGTTCTGTATCAACTTAAGGTTACTAAACATGTGGTGAGAAGCACATTTGACAATAACAAGAGAGTTAGATGGTTTCTGAGCGTATAAGTGCTAGTTCAACGTTCTCTATTAACTTAAGGTTACTAAAGAAGTGGTGAGAAGCACAAGAGTCAATAACAATAGAGTAAGACGGTTTTTGAGAGTATAAGTGCTAGTTCAACATTCTCTATCAACTTAAGGTTATTAAACAAGTGGTGAGAAGCTCATGAGTCAATATCAAGTGACTTAGACAGTCTTTCAGAGTATAAGTGCTAGCTCAACGTTCTGTATCAACTTAAGGTTACTAAACAAGTGGTGAGAAGCCCATTTGTCAATAACAAGAGAGGTAGATGGTTTTTGAGCGTATAAGTGCTAATTCAACATTCTTTATCAACTTATGGTTATTAAACAAGTGGTGAGAAGCACATTTGTCAAGGACAAGAGAGTTAGACGGTTTTTGAGAGTATAAGTGCTAGTTCAATTTTCTCTATCAAATTAAGCTTACTAAACAAATGGTGAGGAGCACACGAATCAACAACAAGAGCGTTAGACAATTTTTGAGAGTACAAGTGCAAGTTCAACATTCTTGATCAACTTCATATTACTCAACAAGTGGTTAGAAGCACATAAGTCTTTAAACAGAGAGTTAGATGGTTTTTGAGAGTATAAGTGCTCGTTAAACGTTCTCTATCAACTTAAGGTTACTAAGCAAATGATGAGAAGCACATGAGTCAATAACAAGAGAGTTAGACCGTTTTAGAGAGTAGAAGTGCTAGTTCAACGTTCTCTATCAACTTACAGTTGCTAAACAAGTGGTGAGAAGCACATTTGTCAATAACAAGAGAGTTAGACGGTTTTGGAGAGTATAAGTGCTAGTTCAATGTTCTCTATCAACTTAAGGTTACTAAGAAAGTGGTGAGAAGCACAGGAGTCAATAACAAGAGAGTTTGAATGTTTTTGAGAGTATAAGTGCTAGTTCAACATTCTTTATCAACTTACAGTTGCTAAACAAGTGGTGAGAAGCACATTTGTCAATAACAAGAGAGTTGGACGATTTTTGAGAGTATAAGTGCTAGTTCTGCGTTCTCTATCAACTAAAGGTTACTAAACACGTGGTGAGAAGCACATGATTCAATAAGAAGAGTGTTAGACGGTTTCTGAGCGTATAAGTGCTAGTTCAACGTTCTCTATCAACTTAAGGTTACTAAACAAGTGGTGAGAAGCACAAGAGTCAATAACAATAGAGTAAGACGGTTTTTGAGAGTATAAGTGATAGTCAACATTCTCTATCAACTAATAGTTACTAAACAAGTGGTGAGAAGCACATGAGTCAATAACAAGAGAGTTNNATTTTGATAGTATAATTGCTAGTTCAACATTCTCTATCAACTTAAGGTTTCTAAACAAGTGCTGAGAAGCACATGAGTCAATAGCAAGAGACTTATACTTTCTTTAAGAGAATAAGTGATAGTTCAACGTTGTGTATCAACTTAAGGTTACTAAACAAATGGTGAGAATCACATGAGTTAATAGAAAGAGACTTAGACAGTCTCTGAGAGTATAAGTGCTAGTTCAACGTTCTGTATCAACTTAAGGTTACTCAATAAGTGGTGACAAACACATGAGTCAATAGCAAGAGAATTAGACAGTCTTTGAGAGTCTTAATGCCAGTTCAACGTTCTGTATAAACTTAAGGTTACTAAACATGTGGTGAGAAGCACATTTGTCAATAACAAGAGAGTTAGATGGTTTCTGAGCGTATAAGTGCTAGTTGAACCTTCTCTATCAACTTAAGGTTACTAAACACGTGGTGAGAAGCACATGATTCAATAACAAGAGAGTTAGACGGTTTCTGAGCGTATAAGTGCTAGTTGAACGTTCTCTATCAACTAAGGTTACTAGACAAGTGGTGAGAAGCACAAGAGTCAATAACAATAGAGAAAGACGGTTTTTGATAGTATAAGTGCTAGTTCAACATTCTCTATCAAGTTAAGGTTATTAAACAAGTGGTGAGAAGCACATGAGTCAATAGCAAGAGACTTAGATGGTCTTCAGAGTATAAGTGCTAGTTCAACATTTTGTATCAACTTAAGGTTACTGAAAAAGTGGTGTGAAGCACATTTGTCAATAACAAGAGAGTTAGATGGTTTCTGAGCGTATAAGTGCTAGTTCAACGTTCTTTATCAACTTAACGTTACTAGTCAAGTGGTGAGAAGCACATTTGTCAATGACAAGAGAGTTAGACAGTTTTTGAGAGTATAAGTGCTAGTTCAATTTTCTCTACCAAATTAAGGTTACTAAACAAATGGTGAGGAGCACACGAATCAACAACAAGAGAGTTAGACAATTTTTGAGAGTACAAGTGCTAGTTAAACGTTCTCGATCAACTTCGTATTACTCAACAAGTGGTTAGAAGCACATGAGTCTTTAACAAGAGAGTTAGACGGTTTTTGAGAGTATAAGTGCTAGTTCAACGTTCTGGATCAACTTAAGGTTACTAAGCAAATGATTAGAAGGACATTAGTCAATAACAAGAGAGTTATACCGTTTTTGAGAGTATAAGTGCTAGTTCAACGTTCTCTATCAACTTACATTTGCTAAACAAGTGGTGAGAAGCGCAAGAGTCAATAACAATAGAGTTAGACGGTTTTTGAGAGTATAAGTGGTAGTTCAACATTCTCTATCAACTTAAGGTTACTAAATAAGTGGTGAGAAGCACATGAGTCAATAGCAAGAGACTTAGAAGGTCTTTGAGAGTATAAGTGCTAGTTCAGGGTTCTATATCAACTTAAGGTTACTAAACAAGTGGTGAGAAGCACATTTGTAAATAACAAGATAGTTAGATGGTGTTTGAGCGTATAACTGCTAGTTCAATGTTCTCTATCAACTTAAGGTTACTAAAAGAGAGGTGAGAAGCACATCAATCCATAACAAGAGAGTTAGACGGTTTTGTAGAGTACAAGGACTAGTTAAAGGTTCTCTATTAACTAAAGCTTACTAAACAAGTGGTGAGAAGCACAAGAGTCAATAACAATAGAGTAAGACGGTTTTTGAGAGTATAAGTGCTAGTTAAAGGTTCTCTATCAACTTAAGGTTACAAAGCAAGTGGTGAGAAGCACAAGAGTCAATAACAATAGAGTTAGACGGTTTTTAAGAGTATAAGTGCTAGTTCAACATTCTCTATCAACTTAAGGTTACTAACCAATTGGTGAGAAGCACATGAATCAATAGCAAGAGACTTAGTCGGTCTTTGAGAGTATAATTGCTAGTTTAACGTTCTGTGTCAACTTAAGGTTACTAAACAAGTGGTGAGAAACACATTTGTCACTAAAAAGAGAGTTAGATGGTTTTCGAGCGTAGAAGTTCTAGTTAATTTTCTCTATCAACTTAAGGTTATTAAACAAATGGTGAGGAGCACATGAATCAACAACAAGAGAGTTAGACAGTTTTTGAGAGTTAAAGTGCTAGTTCAACGTTCTCTATCAACTTCATATTACTCAACAAGTGGTTAGAAGGACATGAGTTTTTAACAAGAGAGTTAGACGGTTTTTGACACTATAAGTACTAGTTCAACGTTCTCTATCAACTTAAGGTTACTAAGCAAGTGATGAGAAGCAGATGAGTCAAGAACAAGAGAGTTAGTGTAATACCCACACTTGTTAAATCCGTGAACACACGAGGTGTGGAATGTGAATACGGTATAAATGGACGAGCCAAACTTGGGCATTTGGTTTAGATGAGTTGAGAATGGGCATTGGAAACCCAAGAAATGAGAAAGAGCATGAAAAACCATGAAAAACGAGCTAAGGAAAGATTTTTAGGGCAAAAATGATTTTCGGACAACTTCGTCGGATAAGACCGATCTGGTCGGATCGGACAGATCTGGTCGGATCGGACAGATCTGGT
>OVBA01008062.1:0-13237 GCA_900406435.1 Lepidium aucheri
CTAGTAACAATACAACCTAGTCCAAAACAGACAATATAACACAGTAATTAATTTAATGCTATGCTTTTATTATATAAGAGATTTCAAATAAAAACAAATATTTTGTCATAAAGATATGATTATCTTTTTTTTAAATTGTTTTGTATGTATTAGCAAAAAAATTATGATCGTTGGATTTGACACGTGGAAGAATCCTGTTAATTACTAACTTTGAGAAATCTTACTTTATATCATAAGATGTATATAAAATTCCTTAAGATTAGGATATAGTTAATTATTTGCTGTTTTTTTTTAATGTTAAGATTCGATTCCTTCATATAATATGATTTCAAATAAAAACAAATATTTTGTGATAAAGATATGATTATTTTTTCTAATTGTTTTGAATGTATTAGCAAAAAATTTATGATCGTTGGATTTGACACGTGGAAAAATCATGTTAATAAGATTATTAATAATAAGATTATTTGTTTATTGACTCCGATTGGGCTTTTATGATTTTATTGGGCTGGTCGAATTTGGTAGTGCAATTAATTTAGATAAACCTTTATTTCAAATTACAAGTCATCAAATCAACAAATTATAGAAATAAGTAACTGCCAGATTATTTAAATTGCTACATTTTAGGAACTACAATATATATTGGTTATTAATGACATAACAAATCTAAATTTAGATCCTATATTTGAGCAAATAAATATTCTCAAATCTAAATTATAATCATTATTGATTTTCTATTATTGTTTTGGTAGAAGTCCTAATTCCTCCATTCCCTATTTAAATCACGGAATATGTATCCACAAAATCATCACTTCCAAAATATATACACGTAAAAGAGATAGTTCCAATGTGTTTTTTTTTTAGGTTTTATTGAAATTACTTTCAAATTATTATCATGCAAAAGTTGAAGACCCATAATTATGTTTCTACTTTTTTGTTGGGTTCACGTTGTTGTTTTGGTTTTTTTTTCCTTCCCTATATGTTTAATAGCAGATTCACGTTTTGGTTAGGTTACAAGAAGAGAAAATAAATCTTCAAAATTTGATGATGAAGAAGAAGAAAATCATGAAAAAGAAGAAGCTTTTGCAGAAATATTTTTCCTATGTATATTACCAAAAGCCTTTTAGCAGAAGAAGCTAATATAACAGGTTTTCTCCTTCCTAAGACACTTGTGTAATTCAAACCATCACAAGAGAAAGAATTGACAATCTTTTGAGGATTTAAAACAATTCCTTGGATAGCCTTTTTTATATCACCAATAATAGCGTTTGATATTTCAAATTCAGGAAAATCAGAACTACCTTGAATCGGATCATCATTGTTTATTGGAACATGAACCTCATTTTCCTGCACCTCCTGATCCTCCATGGGGAGATCCAAATTTTCTTTAACCAATTCCCCATCCTCCATAGTGTTATCCTTATGCGAATCAAGGAGATCCTCATCCCCAAATTGAGAATTTGCAGACACGTTTACACCATCAAGCATCAGACCGGAGTCAAAATCATCATTAGCACTCGCCGAAGCTTTTGATTGGACACCACCAGCCAGCCCTTTAGGTAGATACAGAGGCTTAGGCCACGCCGACAAAGCCCTATTTCCCCTTGTCAACCCAGACTCTTTCACTTCCCCGAAAGAACCCGCAGAACCAGCACCCACAGTTTGTCTCACTTGATTTACAGGACACTACTCGCTGCACTATCTCTCTTCCAGTGAATAGAGTGATACTGATCTACGAAAACCTGACTCGCCAAAGTCAAGGGTCCTTTTTGCGGTTTTCTTTGGCTTCTCCCACTTATTCTCATTTCCATGCCCGTTTGCTTTCTGAATCTGCAAAGGACGCCTATTAACCTGATCAACACGAGCTCACACACCATCACCATGAAGCTCAGGACACATCGCCACGTCGTGTGTGAGACAGAAGCAATGCTAGCAAAATCCCATTAGCTTAACATACTCCAGCGACACCACTACCTCATCCCCATTATCAAAGAGAACCATAAGTTGGAAGACCAACGGATTGAAGCCATTTATGGTCACTGTTGGTACATGGCCCATTTCGTGGCCCATCTCCCTCTCCACTTAGGTCAGGCCCAGTTCCAGTCTGCAGCTCGACGAAAGCAATTCGGCCCATAACCAAGGAACTGTATACCTGGGTAAATAAGGGAAGTTGGAGCTACGAAGAATAAGTCTCTGAACTCCGAGAATTTTACCGAAAGAAGAGCAGACGGATGGCCGAAGTCAAATTAAGGAAAGAGCGGAGAAAAGGTGAAAGACGGTTAAAACCTAGGTCTATAAATAGAGAGTTAGAGCAAGAAGGAAGGGACAGCTGTAATAGAGAAAAGATATTATTATAAACACTTTGTAACCCTTCACAAATCAATAAGAATTGTTCTTTCTCTCTTCTAGTTCGTGATCTTAGATCTACTTATTTTACTTTGCTTTTGCCCTTAGTTTCAACAAATTGGCGCCTACCATGGGGCCGAAGCATAGATCTGAGCGAATTTGAGCTAGTAAAAGGATGGAGCAATCTCAAACAATCGAGCGGATAAATAATGATAATGAGGAGATATCCACTTCACAAGTCCCGCCGCCATTAAATCCCGAATTGCCTTCAAGGACAGTCACTCAAAGCACCACGTCCCAGCGCGGACAAGCTCTTAACAATTTAAAGCAATTAATGGCCGACTTTGTTGAGCAGAACAATCAGCAGACTGCACAGATCCTAGCAAGGTTAGATTATCAAGAGCAGCGTTTCAATGAATTACAAGCGTCAATCCCGCAGTTACCGCCTAACCTAGGAAATCAAGTCTAGGGGAATATAGCTGTGAACGTTAATCAACATAATGAAAACAACAATCAAACGAATGAGAATGAGATTCCACCCCCCTTAAATATTAACACAGAGAATAGCGGTTTATTCGAAAGAGAAATACAGGAGATGCGCACATTGATCGCAAATCAACGAACTGAGCATGCTTAGATGAGATCGCAGATCCACCGAGCAACAACTGCTGCGCCCGATATCCAGCACGTAATAGAACTAACACGACATACATCGTTTACAGATCGAATAATGAGCACACTTGTTAGAGACGTCGGAAAAATCAAAGTCCCCACGTTTGAAGGAAATGCGGACCCAGTCGCTCATTTGAAAATATTCCGCTTGGCGGCGATGAAAGCACATTTCAGTAACGAAGAGCGGGATGTTGGCTTGTGTCGGTTATTCTCCGAGAACCTCGCTAGATCAGCTCTTGATTGATTCTCGTCTTTAAAACCAAACACGATAGATAATTTTGAGCAATTAGCTGAAGGATTTCTTAAGCACTTTTCAATGTTTATTCAGAAAAGAACCTCGGTCAGATAATCTATTCACGACAATACAACAGCGCAACGAGCCTCTACGAGATTATCTGAGGCGCTTCAAGGAAGCAAAAGCATTAAGTCTGAACATAACTGACGAAGTGGCCATTTGCGCCTTAAAAATGGGCCTCTGGCCAAAATCGAGCTTCCGAGCTGAAATGTTCCTGCGACCTTTTGATACCTTGGATGATGCCCTTTACCGAGCTACCAATTTCATCAAATGGCAAGAAACGAATAGATTAGAGATCGATAAGAAAGGTAGAAAAGAAGAATGTCATGATGATCATCGGCGTAACAACAAAAAATCATTTAAGGAAACTGGTGAGAGCTGGGGAAAGCATGCATACGCAGTCGGAGGCTCGTACAAAAGAGAGAAATGGGAGTATGATCCATCAAAGTTATGTGATTATCACCAGGCTAAAGGGAACTCTATGGACGACTGTAGAGTAGTGCAGTGTCTGAAAAGAAATAATCAATGGAAAGATGGAATGCGTAAGCAGAGATCCGAGTCCAGAGACGACCATGATTCAACTAAGAGAAGGCAAGGAAATAGCAGTGAGCAGCATGAGTATCAGGAAGTAGAAGTTGAAAATCAGAAACAACAAGCAAAACAAACCAAATTTATTATGGGGGGATCCTATCTCGTCTCGAACTCTATAAATTCAATTAAAGCCCACCAGCGCAAAGTAGAAACAAACTCCCAGCTCGGATCGAGCTCGATCTACCAGGACGCTATGATCACCTTTAGTGAAAGCAAGACCTTGCACTTCGATAAACCACAGATGATGCGATCGTGATTGCCCTAGAAGTTGCGAGCTTTGAGCTCTCGCAAATAATGATTGATACCCGAAGCTTGGTAGATTTGCTCTTCTACAAAGCTTATAAGCGAATGAATTTTGAAGATTCAGAAATGAATAGAGATAAAACTCCACTTACTAGCTTCGACGGAACTACAAGCCTCTCGTTAGAAACCATTACGTTGCCCGTAGTTACTCATGAAATCCGTAAGCTCATAAAGTTTGTGGTTGTAGACAAACCAGCTCCTTTTAACGCTATTCTTGGACGACCTTGGTTATACAGCATGAAGGCTGTAGCCTCAACTTATCACCAATGTGTAAAATTTCCAATTAACAATGGAGTTGGGGTCATCCGAGCAAGCCAATCTGCATCAATAGGATGTTACAGAACATCATTCGAAAAGCTGTGAAATGAAACCTTATAGGAATTAGAGAAGAAAAGTGTCAATGCTACAGCCAAACCCAGATTATCATCTCTAGAAAGTGTAGCGATTGACACGACATTCCTTGACCAAAAAGTGAAAATCAGGGTAGATCTGGAGTCGGATATCAAAACCGAGCTAATTGCTTTCCTAAAAGAAAACAAAAAAACGTTTGCGTGGGAACCATCTGATATGACAGGATTAAGTATTAAAGTTACCTCGCATGAGCTAAAAGTTGATCCAAAGTACAAACCAGTCAAACAAAAGCGCAGAAAGCTCGGCCCAGAAAAAGCGGCTGCAGTTAAAGAAGAAGTGCAGCGATTGCTAAAAAATAGGTCAATTAAAGAAAAAAAATATCCCGACTGGCTGGCTAATCCAGTAGTAGTAAAAAAGAAAATTGGCAATTGGAGAATGTGTGAGGATTTCACAGATTTAAACGAGGCTTGCCCAAAGGATAGTTATCCCCTACCTCATATAGATCGAATTGTGGAAGCAACTACAGGGCATAAATTGATGTCGTTTATGGATGCCTTTTGGGGGTACAACCAAATATTCATGCACCCCGATGACCAAGAAAAAACTTCCTTCATAACGGAACAAGGAATATATTGTTACAAAGTAATGCCTTTCGGACTGAAAAACGCGGGAGCAACTTATCAGCGATTGGTAAACAAAATGTTTGCCGAACAAATAGGAAAAACCATGGAAGTTTACATCGACGACATGCTCGTAAAAAGCATGGTCTCAAAGGACCACGTCAAGCAACTCCAAAGGTGCTTCGAAACCTTAAACCAATATAATATGAAGCTTAACCCGTCGAAGTGCTCCTTTGGGGTCACTTCGGGAGAATTCCTCAGATACCTTGTCACAGAAAGAGGTATTGAAGCAAATCCAAAGCAAATAGATGCTCTACTAGGCCTTACCACACCAAAAACACCAAAAGATGTTCAGCGCTTAACCAGAAGAATCGCGGCACTAAACAAATTTATCTCAAGATCGACCGATAAGTGTCTACTTTTCTACAAATTGCTGAAAGGAAATCAAGTAGGGGGAAAGTTACAGTTCGAATGGAGCGAAGAGTGTCAAAGCGCCCTATGCAAGCTAAAAAGATATCTCGCCAAACCACCCATCCTGGCAAAGCCAGTGGCCGGAGAACCGCTGTATCTTTACATTGCTGTCTCAGATTCGGCTGTCAGTGGTGTGATTGTCCGAGCTGACGGAAATGAGCAAAAACCGATTTACTATGTAAGCGCGATGCTTGTCGGAGCAGAAGTGAGATATCCAATCGAAGAGAAGTTAGCTCTAGCGGTCGTCACTTCAGCAAGGAAACTCCAGCCTTACTTCCAGTCACATTCGATAGTAGTAATGACCTCACAGCTCCTTAGAACGATCTTACACAACCCCAGCAAGTCAGGAAGACTAGTAAAATGGGCTATCGAACTTAGCGAATACGACATTGAATATCGAATTCGGACAAGTATAAAATCTCAAGTTTTGGCTGACTTCAAAACAGCGAAGTCGGGCTGTCCCCAAGCAAAAGATGGGAATTGCACGCCGATGGAGCATCGTCGAAGCAAGGAGCAGGAATCGGCATACGATTGGTATCCTTGACCGATGAAGTTATTGAGCAATCCTTTCGGCTGTGCTTTAACGCATCTAACAATGTCACAGAGTACGAGGCATTAATAGCCGGTTTAAGGTTGCCTGTGAGCCTCGGGATAAAAGAACTAATAGCTCACACGGATTCACAGCTTATCTCAAGTCAGGTAAAAGGAGAGTACGAAGCAAAAGATCAAAGAATGAACGCATACAAAGAGCTCGTAAACGAAGTAATCAAACACTTCAATATCTTTGAGCTTAACAAAATTCCAAGAGGAGACAAATCCGCAGCCGACGCTCTTGCTGCATTAGCTGCGACTCTAGATCTAGAAACCAAAAGAATAATACCGTTCAAGCACATTAAAAGACCAAGCATCAATCAGAAAACAATAATGGTAATCGATCGCACTTCAAACGATAGAGACGGTGTGGTCGATGGAAGCGAGCTCATCTTGATCAAGGAAGATTGGCGTGACCCAATTCAACGCTATATACGAGCTAGAGAGCTTCCCCCAGATAAGTGGGAAGCTCGTAAGGTGAAATTACAAAGCGCGAGATATACAATAATAAATAATCAACTCTATAAGAGGAGCATATCCGGCCTTTATTTGAAATGTGTGAGCAAGGAAGAAGCAGCTGAAGTCCTAAGTCAAATGCATGAAGGAAGTTGCGGCAATCACGCGGCAGGACGAGCCTTGGCAATGCGAATCAAAAGACAAGGATACTTCTGGTCAACGATAATCTCTGATTGCGAGAAGCACTCTCAAAAGTGCCAGAAATGCCAAGGCGAGCCACTGGGGAAACCCCATTTTCATTACTGTATAGAGTAGAGGCCATGGTGCTAGCCGAAACTTCGGTTCCAAGTTTGAGAAGGACAAAAGCCCCAGAAGCAGAACACGAAAATAACGAGATGCTTGAACACATGGTAGACTTTGTTGAAGAGAAAAGAGATCAAGCTAACATAAAAATGCAAAATTACAAAAACGTAATATCGAAGTTCTACAATTTAAAAGTAAACTTGAGAAGATTAAAAACAGGCGATTTAGTACTAAGGAAAGTTTTCGAAAATACTCGCGAGGTGAATGCTGGAAAACTGGGAGCTACTTGGGAAGGCCCTTACCAAGTAGAAGACGAAGTTAGACCCAGGGTATATAAGATAAAAAATGTCGACTCCAGAAATGTAGAACCAAGGCCATGGAATGCTATGAACCTTAAAAAGTTTTACCTCTAAGAAAAAGTGAGAGTAAAAATAAGATGAACTACGTAAGGCTTGATCCTCTTGACGAGGTACGTTGGCAGCTTGTTTATCCAAGCGCAGCCCAAAAAAAATATAATAATAATAGATAATAAAAATAACAAAAGAAAAATTATGCGCTGCTTGAATAAGCAAAAACACAATAAGCAAGAAAAAAGGAAAGAATAAAAGATGAAGTACTTAAATAGAATAAACTCAAAACAAATAATTAATAAATTTAAGCAAAGTTAAACGACCATGAAAAGGAACTAAAGCCCAATGTGTAAACAACGACCAAAAGAAATTACAAATGAAAACAACGAAACAACGACTAAGTCTATTCTTCCTCGAGCTCAAAGTCGGAAACCTCCTCATATTTGGCTTCCCCTTCTCTCCGCAGCTCGATGCATTCGACCGTCTCTTTCTTGAGGTCCAAGGTATTGTTCCGGATCCTCGCCAGCAAAGAAGGATTACCAAGTGCCTCGCGTGCTTTCAGCTTGCCTTTGACGCCTTTTTGCTTTCTGCTCCACTTAGCCGCAAAGGCAACTTTTGTTTGTCGCAAAGATGAAGCGACTGTAGTCTTCTCAAGCTTTAAGGCTTCAAGCTCCGCAGTTAACTCTTCAATAGTGGCCCGAGAAGCCTCACATCTCTTTTCTACCTCAACCCATGCCTTCGCCTCTTGGTCAAACCTCCATTGTCGGTTGCGGTTGAGCATTTCAGCCGACTCAGCTCGAAAAAGTGTTTCAGAGTTCAGTCCTTCAAGTCGCTCGCGCTCCTTTTCCTCTTTTTGGAGTGCGTCCTCCTGCTCGTCGAACTTAGCAGCTAGCTCGTCATGTGCGGCTTGGAGACTCTGCATTTCCTCATTATGCTTAGCAGCAAATTCTCTTGTGCGCTTCTCGACGGAGTCGATATATTTATTCAGCATCACAACTCCCTAAAAGCAACAAAAATAAAAGTTAATTGAGAAGAAACAAATGAACGCGACAAAGGAAAATCGCAGCTAAAACATACCTTAACATTGGCGTCGGCCATAGCCTTGTACTCCGCGCCAAATATCAAGGAATGTGCATCTTCAGAGTCCTAAACTTCAGGAGGACGGCACGAGGGTCTTGAGCTGGCCTGCTATTAACCCTTCCTGAGGCTCCCGCCGCCGAGCCACCAGCGCTCAGAAATAGGGGCTCGTTCCCGTCCTCCAGCGCAGTACGAGAGGTTATTGTAGTCACTTGAACAACACTAGGTGGAGGAGGGAGAGAGATCGGAACTTGAGTAGACACCACCACTGAGGTCGGTAGAGATGCCGACACTTCAACAGCCACAGATGCTAAGGCAGCGGAGGAAGCAAGCATTTCGTCATTTGCTTGACCTCCGTCAACTTCCATGTCTTCGGAAGCAGGCTGAGTGTTCGCCACAGGATCCTTCGAGGGCAGCGTCTCCTTTTCGATTGAAGCAGGAGGAGCAGTCGACTCCTCCATTGGAACATCCGCAACAACCTCCGGATCCGAGCTAGGAGGGATAGGGGGAGCGCCAAAGGGGCTAAAAGAGAGATTGAGAAGGGGACTAAGTCCCCCAAAGACACCCCGGCAGCGAGGTCCCACGACAGGCGAGCTGGAAGAGATATCGGCATATCACTCGGAGCTCACTTAGTTCGTGCCTTTCTCTGCAGTTTTGAACTGATACGACCAAACAGAGAAATTCCTATAACTAAAAAGAAAAAAAAAAGAAAAGAAGAAAGGCGTTATAGGAAATAAAAGACAAAAAAGGGGGTCTTACTGAAAAAACTAGTCACACTCACCAACCCGGGGAGACCAGAGAGCAGCGTTGAGTCTCTCTCTTGAAAATGAAGTCCACGCCGCACCACCAGCTCTAAGCGTTGCAGCGAACTCAACAATCTCCAGCGATGAAGGACAACTAAAGCCTCCTGTCAAAACAAAATTAAAATGAACATTAGAATAATTAAACAAGTAAATTGCAAAAGTAAGAAACAGCAGCGACTCCCGGGAGTCCACCGAGCTTGCGCATCCATGAAGTGCGAATACGAGCCACTAGAAAGTCGCTGATGCTCGCAGGGCAGATCTTGAAAAAGAAATACTGATCTAGTTTCTTCGTATCCTTATTCGGGAGGTCATCCATGATCTTAAGGGTCCTTCAAGGTGACAAATAATAAGTGCCCTGACCTCTTGGGTTCTTCTTCAGGCTGCAAAGCCATCACAGATCCTCCCCGCACATAGGGCGCCCAACCTCGATAGCTCGGGTGAAGATCGCGAGCGCAGTCCGGATAACTGACGGGCAAGCTTGTGTGAGGCACAGTACCATGGCGTCTAGCCACTCTAGCAATTCCCGCTGGATAGGAAAGCGGAGCCCACACTCTTTGAAATAAAGAGGATGAGCACATAGGTACCCGTCCGGGAGGATCTCCGGCGACATTCCAGGCCGCGGAACCAACATGATTTCCTTCTCTGGAAAGCTATATTTCTCACCAAAGAGGTTGAGAAGCTTTCGAGTGAAGACAGAGCGAGGATGAGGCCCAAATTTTTCTTCTCCGATCAAGTGAGCTGAACGGAAAACCTCATCTTCGACGAAGCTATCAACAGAGTCAATAACCTCCTCGTCTGAGGAACAACTGCTGGCGGCGGACTGCGGCGATTGTTGAATCCTTTGTCTTTTTCTATTCTTGCGCCGCCGCAGGGGACAAACCATGTCGACGCTCTCAGTATCCTCGGATGAAGGATGTGATGTTGTCGACATCGTTTCAACAGTAATTGTAAAAACAAACTAGGAATATGAGAGAATGAGAGGATTCGAAATGTAAGTACCTTTGAGAAAATGCAAAAATGATAGCCTTGTGAATACTCCGGGAAGAAAATAAGAGAATTGAAGCGTCTAATCATCTTTAAAGCACGCAACCTCGAAAACTGATGCGCACGTCGGCGAGTACCGCGACGATGAGCACCATGTGTCACACATATAGCAAAAAATAGATCCAACGGTGCTCATAGCACGCACGCCCTCGGGAGCCGTTGGATATAGCAATAGCCACTCTACGAATGACCACCACGTGGTCCATGCAAGCAAAAAGTAGATCCAACGGCTTGGAAGGAAGCACGTGTAATATCCCAAACGTCGTGTACTTAGAAATCAAGTACAGAACACGCGCTAAGCTCAGTGCTCTAAGTCAAAAATTTGAAAGTGCATGGGCCAGGCTCGTTAGCACAAGAGTGGCAAAAAGAAACAGAAGCCCAATGATTATAGGCCCATAAAATAAAATACAAAATCCTCATTACTGGACTGATCACCTGGTAGCAAGGCGAAAACCCACAAAAGTCCGATTAAAAACAGTAAGGAATCAGTGCGAAACAAAATTCAAATAAAATTTTAATAAAATTTCAAAGCCCGTGCTATCGTTTTCTTAAAACCAACAGGTAGCCCGGCAAATATAAAAAAAAAACAACAAACGGCGATGACCTACTCGTCGTTTTATTACAAAGGGGTGACTTAAATAAGAATAAGCGATAGCAAAAAAAGAGACGATAATTAGTCAATTCTCCGAGTTGTGTCGGCGGGATCAGCCTAAGGAGTATCAGAGTCCATTAAATCTTCTGGACCACACCCTTCCGAGGTGTTGGTACCATTCAAGTCAGAAACGACAGCCATTCCGAGGTCGAGCTCTAAGTCCAGTTGCTTGTTTTTCAGACGAGTTTCCTCATTATCAAGGTTTAAATTACCTCTTCTTATTAAGCCAATGATGTCAAGACGAGCATCTATGTCAGCTACTTTAGCCTCTAGCTTGCCCTCTAAGCTCCGTTTATCGAACCGAGCCTTTAAGAGAGCATAATGTTCTCAGTATATTGCAGTCAGCTCCTTCATGGAGGCCTCAACCGCTGCCTCAATGGCGGTCTCACGCGCCTTGCGCTCTTGCTGTAACGTCTCCTCAAGTTCGGAGATCTTGTTACTCAGCTAAGACGACTTAGAATGTAGTTTTTGAATCTCTGCCAGGTTTTTCGTCTCACGATCCTGAGCAAAACTTAGCATGTTGGTCAGTTTGTCAACTGTTTTGTTTGATTCCTTTGACGCCAAATCTGGGAGTTTGGCCTCATAGCTGCCCACACATTTATTCAATGCGCCGATAGCCTGCGGCAAGCGTAAGTTATACCGGAAAAGCAGAATTGTAACTACAAAATGACAAACGTAGAAAGACCGGACTTACATAGCCAAAAGTTTCCAGAGCCTCCGTATAGTTGGCTCTCTCGGACATGTCTTTTATCTTAGGCATAACACATCCCCGAGGCTTGAAATGTCTTAGTACGATAGCCATGGCATGCTGATCTTCCACGATTGGGCAATCCTTGTTATGCGTGAAACTCTATTGGAACTTGGGATTGGAGGACGATGAACTACGGTGATGCCAATGCGTCGAAACCCCATAGTCAGTGTCCTTGGGGGCTTTGGGATCACAGGCTCCTTCATCCTCATGTGCGTCACTTGACGTGCGAGCCTGCTTCGGGGAAGGTTCCATCGAACCAGATCTCTTCTCCGCAACCTCTGTCTGATCGAGACCAGATTGAGGTAGAGGTGGGAGCTCGCCTTTATCAACCGAAGTCGATCTTTTGTAGATGAGGGACCGCGGCCGGGAATTATCGCGGTAGGAAGACGAGTTCCAACTTTGGAATTTCCCTAAGAAAGTATAAAAATTAAAAAAAAAGTAAGTAGAATTGTTCGATCTTATAAAACGTATAATAAAGATGCGGGAGTAGAACATATTGGGGGATTTTGAGCTTCGTGACCAATCTGCCACTGAAGGGCTATTCTCACCCATAGTTTACTCGCTAACTCGACCAATGAAACTTGATTTTGAACCACGCCTGGTAACATGCTTGTCGTATGACCCTACATATATAGGCAATTGAAGAAAGACATCAATACGGGAGAATATTCCGTAGGACTATCAAACTAAATAAAATCAAGCCGCTTTACCGATGCTCGTTTTGGAATTCAAAAGTACAAACTAAAAGATATAGGCTCCGAGAATCTAGCTCATAGATTCGACGTAACTGCCAAACTATATGAGTTGGGAGACTATTGTTGGTACATGGCCTATTTTGTGGCCTATCTCCCTCTCCACTCAGTTCAGGCCCAGTTACAGCGTGCAACTCGACGAAAGCAATTCGGCCCATAACCAAGGAACTGTGTACATGGGTAAATAGGGGAAGTTGGAGCTACAAAGAATAAGTCTCCGAGCTCCGAGAATTTCGCCGAAAGAAGAGCAGACGGATGACCGAAATCAAATTAAGGAAAAAGCGTAGAAAGGGTGAAAGATGGTTAAAACCTAGGTCTATAAATAGAGAATTAGAGCAAGAAGGAGGGGGCAGCTGTAATAGAGAAAAGATATTATTATAAACACTTTGTAACCTTTCACAAATCAATAAGAATTGTTATTTCTCTCTTCTAGTTCGTGATCTTAGATCTATTTATTTTACTTTGCTTTTGCCCTTAATTGAAATCGATCTCTAGTATTAACAGTCACCAAGACACAACCTGAGTCCACATCCACGTCTCTAAGAAACACCAATAGAGTTGCCGACTACCTTAAGCGTGACTTCCTCCCAAAGATGCAGCGGGATCTCCGTTACTTTCACCCAGAAAGTAATGGCAGAAGGGTATGAACTAGAGATGATAGGCTCCCATTTAACCAAGACCACCATCCACCCATCAAAATGGTAAGGAACATTTTCTGAGACTCCATGCATATCTTCCTCCATGTCGAAGTTAAATTGGAACTTGCCTAGTCCCAATTCAGTCCCGATAACTTTATCTTCCAGCTTCCA
>OVBA01008063.1:0-13237 GCA_900406435.1 Lepidium aucheri
AATATACTCCAGGTATATCATCTTCAGATTCTCCCTCAGTGATAAACTCGACATCTGAATCTATAAAATATTATAAGTAGATTGAAAATTAAATACATATTTTTACATAATTTCTTAAATTCCTCCAATATATTTGATAAATTCTCTATCTGGAAAGTACATATTTTTACATAATAGATGTCTATTCTATAATTGTACAAACCTTCGAAATCACATGAAAAACATTCTAGAGCAATATGGCTATCATGAATGTTATTCGACATGTAACTCGATCCTGGAAACTGATCACCGAACTTGATTTGAAATCTTCCTCCACATGTTAGTACGTGGTATGATGGTAGAACTGACTATATGTAGTTGGAGCAGTAGATGCCTAATCATTCTTTGCAGAAGATATGATATACTGTAAACCAAGTGGACTGTACAGATTGATGCAAATGTTGTCTTAGAAGTACAAAAGGGAAAGGATAGTTTGTTTAGGGTTAGCTTCATCGAGATATGAGTTGGTATAGGTTGGTCAACTTCAATCAATTGTGGCAAAACAAATGTTTAGGCTCAGACAAAACAAGTTCTGAATTAAGATGGATATTGGTGAGCAAGCTCACATATCTCTAAAGTTTTAACAAGAGCTTTTCAGCTCATCCGCAAGGAAAATCATCTGCCTGTCTCTTAGCTTTTTGTATTTATAATCTAATAAATATTATCAAAATATTCTGGGGTTCGTGACCTTGTTGCTTCATTGATACGTAGTCCGTCCATCCATGATCGAAAATTTGGATTTGACATTTTAAATTTTGATTAGCATAAAGAAAAGTGTGATGCAGAGAAATGAGAGTCGTGGTACTATATGGATGAAAATATCCGACGGTTTGCGACGATTCCGAGGGTCTTCTAATTTTCGGTAACAAACAAAAGAAACATGTGGATGTCATGGGAGTTCTATAACCACTTCCGTCGGATATTTCTGACGGTCTCCGACGGGTTTTGTTTTTTTTTTTAATAATATTAAAAATTGTAATGATGTCGAAAAATGTTGGAAATTTTTGACAGTGTCCGACATGTTTTTTAAAAAAATATTAAAACTTAGAAATGACATTAAAAATTGTCGGAAATGTCCGACGGTGTTCCACAGATTTTATTTTCTTTTCTTTAAATATTAAAAATTATAAACAATATCGGAAATTGTCAAAAATTCTGATAGCATCCGACAGAGTTAGTATGTTGGTCGGAAACCATCAGTTAGTTTTCGACATAATCCGATGATTCTGCTGCCGTCGGAAGTTACTGACTGTTTTCGACCGTTTTGCTTAAAAAGTCTATTTTGATCATTGTTTTGTCGGAATGTTTCTAACGGTATTATTACGGTCGGAAATACCGCCATAAACTGATTTGCATTCTTGTAGTGTATTATCCGGATATACACTTATATGCCCATGGCATGTTTAAAACCTTCATGACTATGGTTAATTTTGATATAACTAATATGTTTTGTGAAAATAAAAAACCTAAATATACGAAGGTGATAAAAATATAAGACTCACATTCAGACAAAACAATTCTTAGAACCGCAAAATTAAAGCCTCTTACAATGATTTGAAGTTACGAACTTAACGCTTGAACCCACAACACCAATGATTTGAAGTTACGAACTCAATGATTGTTTCCTCAACCCACGAACTATATTATCTTTCCAACTCAATTCAACGAATTCATGATTTTGGGGATATCATTTTTCTTACCTAGGGGTATGGATTTCGAGATGACGATCTTATTACTTGGGTCGGCTTAGTTTAGAGTAATTTTAAATTAGAAAGTGATAATATATGTATATTGAAACCTCTATAAATTAATAATGTGGGCACTACGTTATAACTATAATATTTTATTAGTTTAGAAAATAATTAATTTATTAATATACTAAATAAAAAAAACCAATGTTTTAAAAACCGGACCAAACACCAATTTGACAATGTTGTTGGATAGGTGATTAAACAGATTTGAAGTCACAAACTCAATTATTGTTTCCTCAACCCACAAACTATATTATCTTTCCAACTCAACTCATCGAATCCATAATTTTGGGCACATCATTTTTCTTACTTAGGAGTACGGATTTCGAGATGAGGGTTCTTATTACTTGGGTCGATTTAGGTTAGGTTAATTTCAAATTAAAAAGTGATAATATATTTACATTGAAACCTGTATAAACTTAATAGTATTGGGATTACACTATAAGTATGATTCTTTATTAATTTACAGTACAAATTAATTTGTCAATATACTAAATGAAAAAAAAAAAAAATTTAACCACTAATTTTATTAATTTCTACAAATTATTTAGAATCAAATATTAATTTAAAGAGGTTATCTTATACTTAATTCGTAATTACCATCTCTCGAGTCTGTATGGATTCCAAATAACTACCGACATCATTATATTTGCTACGAACTCTATAAATTCCTGACAACAATCTCAAATAATAAACAAAAAGCAAAATCCAAATTAAAAAATTATTAAATGAATAAATAAAGCAGTACTTAAAAATACAGCCCTTTTAAAAAAGTAAAATAAAAATATAAACTCATCAAAAATTTAAGTATACATATATTTATATATATATAACAGTTCAAAAATAAAATCTACAAAATAAAAATTTCAAAAAATCTTGGCCAATGAAATTGGACAGAATCCGAAAATTGTTTCTTCTACTTCTAAATTAGGATAAATTTGGTCGGTTTCTGTGTAAAAGACTAGTTGAGATTGATCTCTATACATTATCTCTATTTTTTTCTAATCCTAAAAGTAAAAAAAAAAAAAAAAAAAAAANAAAAAAAAAAAAAATAGCCTTGAGAATGAGAGGATGGCAAAGAGACGAATGAAGGAAATAAGTCGTGTATTTCCTTATATAAGAAGTTTATGTGGTCCTAGCAGAATCAAAATCATGTTTCCTATAATAGTTTAGAGAAAAATTATAAAAAATGCCACAAATCTTTACTACAATTGTAAAAGATGCTACAACGTTTTCGACATAATAAAAATGTTATAGTTAACATAAACATATTATGTGATTATAAACACACTGGGAAATTTCGGACTTCTCTCTGGCGACGAAGAAGACGATAAGAACGTAGCAGACAGTTTTTCATAATTGTTCCAATTAACCGCTAAGCGGTTGTAATGGTGGTTTCTAATACTTCATTAGAAACGGAAGTTACTGAGGCAATAGAGAGAATTTGTATCCACATCCACTCTCTATATAATCTCAGGATTGGTTTCTTCAATCATTTATCTATTTTGAGAAAAACTGATACCATGGCAATGGCGGATAACATAAGGCGACAAGTGCAACTGATCTCTTTGAATACGGAGGATGATGTGATTGATCTTCCAGACTTCGAGTGTGATATCGCTGCCAATGAGAATCAATTTAGTTTGATTGTGAAACCGCTATACCCGAAGAAACAAACCCTCCGTGGAATGTTGAATGCCTTGCCGAAAATCTGGGGAGTTGATGATGAAACTAATGGAAGGATACTCGAAAACAGAATGATACAATTCATGTTCAAAGGCGATGAACCGATGGCCGCTATCATCCGTCGAGGCCCTTGGTCTTTCAATTATTGGATGATCACCGTGGATCGTATGAATAATCAAGCAATGGAGACTAGAGAAACCTTCATTCCGTTCTGGATACAAGTTTGTCTTATCCCTATACGTTACTTGACGAAAAGAATGATAGCATACATCGGAGGCTGTTTGGGTGAATTTGTTGAAACAGATTTCTCGATCGATGGTTCGGTGCTTGTGGATTATGTCCGCATAAGAATCCGATGGAATGTACTTGAACCTCTTTGCTTCACAAGGATGTTTCGATTTGGTACTGAGACTAAGGAGTTAAGCCTTCAATTCGAACGAATCTGGAACTTTTGTGGCCATTGCGGCATGTTGTCACCTGACGAGCATGTATGCCCAATGCTCTCTCCGGTGGCCAACGGAGACGATCATGATGACAGCAATAATGATGATGATCCTACGGACCCTGAAGATGAATGGGAAGAGAACAAATCAAACGAGACCACCGCTGATCACGAAGAAGCATACAAAGGCATTGCGAATGATGATGAAGCCGGAACATCAGCGATGGCGGGGAAGAAGAGGAAGGCTGACTCATCATCGATTGAAGGCCATCCGGTTCCACCAAATCTGGTCCGAAGCGATTACAAAAAGATTAGTGCACGTGATGCTTCCGAAGAAAAAATTTCAAAACGTTTATGTCGTCAATCCAAAATTGTGGCTGTACGCAATTGGTTTGTTCCTCAACACAAGGATGAAACTCAATTTGAATATTCCGAGGTAGGTGATAGACCTATCTACAACAAAGGTGAGGGTACGGTGGGCCATAAGCCACCGGGTTGCGAATGAATACAGCCTTTTGGAACTGTCGGGGTATGAAAAGGTCCCTGACAGTTCGACGCCTAAAGAGCATAATCTCACAATATGCTCCAGATATACTCTTTCTTGTGGAGACAAAAAACTTGAATGATGTTGTTCGTGATGTTGCAGTAACTTTAGGATTTGATTCTGTTGTTTGTGTTTCGCCCCTCGGTCTTGGAGGTGGTTTAGCTTTATTATGGAAGAACTCTGTATCGGTCTCTGTAATTATGTCTAATGTACGCATGATCGATTGTGAAATAAATAAAGATGAGTCTTCCTTTTATCTGACTTGTATTTACGGAAATCCTATAAGAAGCGAAAGACATTATTTATGGGAAGCACTTCAAAGAATTTCGGTTAATCGGTCTGGTTCGTGGCTACTTATGGGGGATTTCAATGAGATCTTACACCCAAGTGAAAAAATGGTGGTCCGGCACGTTCACTGCAAAGTTGTAGAGACTTTCAAACAATGATTCGAGCATGTAAACTACAAGACCTTCCATATGTTAGGTCTAATATGACTTGGGTAGGCAAACGAAGATCATACACGGTGCAGTGTTGGTTAGATCAAGTTTTTGGTAACGATGAATGGAGAGCAACTTACCCAGGCTCGGGAAATTGAATACTCACCATTCTCTGGCTCCGACCACCGCCCTTGCGTTGTTAAGATTCGGCATACGGTTGAACTCACTCGTAAACTATTCACCTTCGATAAGCGCCTATGTCAACATGAAGAGATCACAAATATACTAAAAGATGTTTGGAATGCCGAGCATAATGATCATGGAGCTTCTTCAGTTAACAATCTTTTGATCAAGACACGACAAAGAATCTCTCGATGGAAACATAATAATCCGCTTAATGCCAAACTCCAGATCCAAGATATAACGAAGAAGTTAGACAAGGCTATGGGAAATCCGCAAGTAACTAGTGAGCAGGTTCAACAACTGGTATTGGACTTACAACAAGCTTACAAGGAGGATGAGATTTATTGGCACCAAAAAATCCGAGTCCAATTGTTAAAAGAGGGAGATCGGAATACTAAGTTCTTCCATGCCGCTACCAAAAACAGAATTCCAAGGAACCGAATAACACGATTACAGTCACCGAATGGGGAGTCTATGCTTAGTAACAAACAAATGAATGAGGAAGCCATATGATATTTTCAGGACCTTTTCACCTCAACAATGCCTCCAGAGCCAACGAAAGTGATGACAATGGTGGAAAACAAAGTAACGCCTTCCATGGCTGAAATGTTAACGATGCCAATAACACCAGAGGAAATACATCGGGCGGTATTAAGCATAGGCGCAACAAGAGCACCATGACCAGATGGATTCACAGCAGCCTTTTATCATCATTACTGGGAGCTTATAGGTCCACACATAGTAAAGGAGGTACAAAATTTTTTCATAACGGCATCAATGCCGACCCATTGGAATAGTACAAATATCTGTTTAATACCAAAAATGAAGAACCCAGTAACAATGAAAGATTTTCGCCTGATAAGTTTATGCAATGTGTTGTATAAAATCATTTCAAAAGTGCTTGTGGCAAGGTTAAAACCACCTCTATCCGCATTAATATATGAAAACCAGGCGGCTTTCACAAGTGACCGATTAATCTTCGACAACACGATGCTAGCACATGAGTCCTTTCATGGTTTAAAGAGACAACGTGGGGTCTCTAAATCGTTCATGGCGGTCAAAATGGATATTAGTAACGCCTATGACCGTATAGAATGGAACTTCTTGGAGGATGTTTTGCGAAAAAAGGGCTTCCCAGATATTTGTTGTCGATGGATAATGTCGTGTGTTCAATCAGTATCCTTTTCAGTATTAATTGACGGAGAACGACATGGACACTTTAAACCAAACAGAGGGCTACGACACGGAGATCCCCAATCTCCATATTTGTTTATACTCTGCGAAAATATCTTAAGCTGCATGCTCCATAAGGCTCAAACTACGGAGAACATTAACGGTATCAAACATTCAGCAAGAGGTCCTATTATCTCTCACTTATTATTTGCAGACGACTCGTTATTATTTTTAAGAGCAGATTTTCAGAATGCGTCTAATCTTAGACATATTTTTAATGAGTACGAAGCCATTTCCGGACAGAAAATTAACTTGGACAAATAACCTATAACGTTTGGGACGCATGTGTATCAATCTACTCGGGATAGAATTAAAGAGGTCTTAGGCATAACCACAACAGGAGGCGGAGGAAAATATCTCGGGCTACTGGAACAATTTGGACAAAACAAAACAGCGATGTTCGCCTACATCAAAGACAAACTGGAGAGCAAACTCAATGGTTGGCGAAATAAATTCCTATCACCAGCTGGGAAAGAAATATTAATAAAATCCGTTTCTTATGCAATGCCGGTTTACTCTATGACATGTTTCCGTTTACCTGGAACGCTTTGTCGAACTGTAGATGCTTTAATAAGCCGATTTTGGTGGGGATCAACAAGTACACGACGAAAACTTCCGTGGATATCTTGGACGAAAATGACTCAACCAAAAGACCGAGGGGGACTAGGCTTCCGTAACCTTCAATTCTTTAACCAGGCATTGTTAGCTAACCATCTCTGAAAATCAAATCACGCCCAGAAAGCTTAATTCACAAAGTGCTAAAGGCAAAGTATTCACCGAATTCTTCACTCTTACACCCCACTCGTCGTACACAGCTCTCTTATGGATGGGTTTCACTACAATATGGTGCAAATTTGTTGAAACAAGGATCACACATAAGCATCCGAAATGGTCGTACAACATATATAGGCGAGGACAATTGGCTACAAACAATGCTACCTAGACCACCTTTACTATGGCCTGCCGTGAATCCAAGAATGCCGGTACCATGTCTTATAAATCAAAATACAAGACAATGGAACAAAGAAATGATCAAGAGGTACATTCATCCAAATGATCATGAAGCTATTTACAAAATATACATTGCACCTTTGCCGACACAAGATAGACTCATTCGGAACTACAACTCCAATGGTTTATTTTCGGTCAAATCTGCTTACAATTTGAGCTCACAACAAATGTGGGACCATCACGAACACCAACCCCCACTTAGTCAACAGCCCGACATTGCTACACAACTTTGGAAATCGGATATAGTACCAAAACTTTGACATTTCACTTGGAGATGCTTTTCACGAGCTTTGGGTATGGCTGATAACTTACATCAAAGAGGCATTGAGTGTCCCCATACTTGCTATAGGTGCTGCCAAAGCTTTGAAACAACGGACCATGTTTTATTTACTTGCCCATATGCCCAAGCGGTGTGGCGTATGATGAATATCCCAACATCTTGATTATTGGATACACAAGTCTCATTGGAAGATAAGTTTAGATTCATATTCAACATACATACGAACACTAACCTCAATTACAAACTTCGCTGTAGTCCATTCTATACCTTGTGGTACCTATGGAAATCTCGCAATTGTCTGGTTTATAATCACAAGCAGATTGACCCACTTTACTTACGAAATATGATCAACATAGACATAAATGAGTGGACTTTGAACAAGGCTAACCACAAAACCATATAGATAACACAACCTCGGCTACGAGACACTACCCAATGGCAACCACCACGTGAAAAATGGGTAAAGTGTAACTTTGATGAGTCATGTCCAGACGGACAGCAAATATCAGGTTTGGGTTGGATAATACGAAATAATACAGGTTTAGTTCTACATTGTGCTTACGGAGCCTTCCGGGGTAGACACACGGTTGACGAAGCTGAAGGAAGTGCTTTAATATGGGCTCTACAATCATCCTGGGTTTTAGGTTATCGAAATGTCCAATTCAAAGGCGATAATCTTAATCTCATTGAAGCAATTAAAAATCCAGAGTCGAATTTGCGACTACATCAATATACGGAAACCATCAATCAATGGATAAGATTATTCGACAGTATAGAGTTCCACCATGTTAAGAGAACTAAAAACACATGTGCTGATATGTTATCTAAACAACCATTACGTATTACCGATCGTCAATGGGATCTTTTCCATTATTTTCTTGTGTTTTTAAATGTTTGTGCAAACAATGATATTATTAGAGTCTAAACATTTGTGTAAACAACGATTGTATTCAAGTTTAATAATAAAGTTTTATGTTGAAAAATATAAAAAATAAAAAATGTTATAGTTAATGACGGCCCAAAATGAGACCCAAGCGAGATTTTATGCGGAAAAAGTTAAAACTACCCTAATTCAGAAACTTGATTAGGAACCATTTCCTCTTCCCTTTGTTCAAAAATAAAGCTACTTTTGTTTCAGTTCTAAGACAAAAAAACAATACCATTTCCTGTTCCCTTCTCATTTTTTTGTACTCTCATCTTCTTCGTTCTCTCCCATCTGATGTTTACCGGACACAATCGTCCATAATACTTGTTCTAGACTTTCAGCGACAGTCACATATACTGACCAAGGCTTCTCATGTCTGCAATCCCCGGTTCGTCGCTTTTTGTTTTGGGTCATAGAGTCTGCTAGTAATAACTTCTGAACAGTAAGACATCATCCTTTCTTCTGCTTATGTTATTCTAGGTCTCCCTTACATCTTCTTTTCTAATTTAGCCTTCGCATGCAATTTTCACGAACTCATTGTTTACTGTCTCCTATATACCTTTTTCTTTTACAAAAATCTTTTAACATTTTATGTGTTCTGTGTTATTGTTTTGTGGGTTTTCGATTTCGTTGGTTTATTATATTGATTGTTCACACTACAAGAAAACACGCGTTTTGTGACTGAAAAATGCGACTGAATATTTAGTCGCAAAACTTGTAACTGATTTAAAACTGAAATGAGACTAGATTGCTACTGAGATAAAAAAATCTCAAATCAGTCGCAAATATGTGACTAACTAAAACAGTTGCAAAAAACTTGCAAAAGTACGACTGATGTATGACTTAATAGAGACTGAATAAAATTAGTCTCACTTTTGTAGCATATTTGCCACTCACTTGCGACTAAAACATTTGTGTCGACACAACAGTCGCAGTTTAGCTGCAAAATATTAGTGATGTAAAATCCTATAGAGAAATCTAACACTTATCAATATTTCTAAAATATATTTGTTAAAGCAGACGCATAGTAGTTCCAATTTTGCAACTGATTTGCGACTAAATGTCAATATTTAAAAACCAGTTGCAAAGTAGTGACAAGGTTTGTAACTAATTTGTGACTCATTTCCTCAACCAGTAGTAGATTAGTTGCAATTTTGTGACTAATATATAGAATACTTAATAATTCACAATTTTGATTAATTGAAATGTTCCAGTTTGTAGATTTATATTGCTAAATGATGTTTATATATTATAGTGTCCAACATTTGATGATTACATTCCTAAATTTTCAAAATATATAATACTTACAATGAAACACATATACAAATTTGTTAGTGTATATATCTTTTTGTTTTCGTCTCAATTTAAAGACAAATTTATGTTTTTCTCAATATTCTTTCAAAGAGTTAATGTTATTAAATACAATGTAGTATGTAGTTTATATGATACATAGATACGAAAACATAATATTTCAACCCAAAAGTAAATTTCAATATAATATGTTGCCTCGGATATTGACGGATAGAACAATGTGGATGAAAAACAATATTTTAAACACAAGAAAATTTATTTATATAAAAAATTTATGGGTTTCTTACAATATAAGTGGGTTTGAAATGATATTTTCTTCCTTGTAGAAGATTATACTTAGCCGTAAATTCCCGAAAAGATTTCGGGTAAAACCGAACATACTAATTTTACGTAATATATATGTATCGTTGCGCTAATAGTCTGATGAATTTCCGTAACCCATTGGTTAATGGGGTACTATAAAAGCCCATTTTTAACTTCAGGACACGGGTTCGAGACCCTTTTGTTGTTTTAATAATTAGTTTGCGACTAAAGAGAGACTACATGGACAAATTAGTCTCAATTCAGTTGCAAAAAAAAATTGAAAAAAGAACCAAAGGTATTTAGAACCCGTGACCTGTCAAAGATAAGAGGCTCTTGTTAATGGGGTACTATCAAAGCCCATTTTTAAATTCAGGACACGGGTTCGAGACCCTTTTTGTTGTTCTAATAATTTTTTTGCGACTGAAGTGAGACTACGTGGACAAATCAGTCTCAATTCAGTTGCAAAACCAAATTGATAAAAGAACAAAGGTATTTCGAACCCGTGACCTGTCAAAGATAAGAGGCTCTTGTTAATGGGGTACTATCAAAGCCCATTTTTAACTTCAGGACACGGGTTCGAGACCCTTTTTGTTGTTCTAATAATTAGTTTGCGACTGAAGTGAGACTACATGGACAAATTAGTCTCAATTCAGTTGCAAAACAAAATTGAAAAAAGAACCAAAGGTGCTTCGAACCAGTGACCTGTCAAAGATAAGAGGTTCTTGTAACATCCGATTACCATTAGGCTATAAGATTGTTTCGAATATTAACGCAGAGACTAATATATATAAGGTTATGCTCATATGTTCGGTTTTACAAAAATTCCCGAGAATTTGCGGAATTCAGTTTTGTTCAAAATCAATATTCTCTCAAGAGTTAATGGTAATGAATACAATAAAATATATATTTCATACAATTCATGGAGACGGAAACAGAAGTCTGAGAATGATTAGAATGAGAAGTAAGCATGAAGTAATATATAAGTTAATGAGATTATTTTCATAAACTCGAATGTGTTTTCTAAATAAATACGAAACTTCATATATAATCCTTTTCGAAATATATGAATGTAAAATAAAGTTTTGGAAATGACTGATAATTTTTAAAAATCAGTCACATATCAGTCATGGAATTTGGAGACTGATCTGCGACTACAATATAAATCAGTTACAGATCGGTTACAAATATTGAGACTGATTTGTGACTACGTTGTTTTTCTTCCTGTAAGTCACAGATCAGTCACAATATTTGTAACTGATCTGTGACTGATTTGTTTTGTAGTCGCAGATCAGTCTCAAAATTCTGTGACTGATCTATGACTAATTTCTAAAATTATCGATTTTGGCAACATAACGTGAAGAAAATATTCTCAAAACTTCATTTCACATTCATACATTATGTTTATACATGGTATTATCTAATTCGAAAAGATTGTATATGAAGTTTTGTATTTATTTAAAAACCACATTCGAGTTTATGGAAAAAATCTCATTAACTTATAAATTATTTCATGCTTACTTCTCATTCTAATCATTCTCAGACTTATGTTTCCATCTCTATGAATTGTATGAAATATATACTTTATTGTATTCATTACCATTAACTCTTGAAACAATATTGATTTCGAACAAAACTGAATTCTGCAAATTCTCGGGAATTTTTGTAAAACCGAACATATGAACATATACATATATATATATTAGTCTCTACGTTTAATTTTCAAAACAATCTGATAGCCTAATGGGATATGGACTGCTACAAGAGCCTCTAATCTTTGACAGGTCACGGGTTCGAAACCCGTTATGATCTTTTTTCAATTTTGAGTTTGCGACTGAATTGAGAGACCGATTTGTCCCCGTAGTCTCACTTCAGTCGTAAAATAACTATTAAAAACAACAAAAAGTTATTCGAACCCGTGACCTAAAGTTACTAACGGGCTTTGTTAGTACTCCATTAAACAATGGGCTATGGAAATCTATCAAACAATTGGCGAAACGATATATATATATATATATTATGTAAAATTAGTATGTTCGGTTTTATCCGAAAACTTTGCGGGAATTTATGGCTAGGCCAGGGCATTCGGGTAGCCGTACCCTATTGGGTTTTGGATATTTTGGGTGTACTCATATAAGACCCGATCGGTTATTTCTACGGATTCGAGTCGGGTTTGGGTATTTAATTTCTTGTTCGGGTCTGGTTTGGTTCTTATAAAATACATTATTTCGGTTCAGGTTTGATTCGAGTTTGGGTAGGGTTCGGATATCCGCATTTTTATTTAATCGTTTATAGAATTTATTTTCGAAAACCCGTTCGGGTATTTTATATCGGGTTCGGGTATTTCAGATCAGGTTTGGATTGGATTTTGGGTTTCGGGAATTTTTGTAAAACCAAACATATGAATGTTACCTAATATATATTAATAGCTTCGTTCAATGCTCAAAAGATTCCTATAGCCTAGTGGCTAGCAGAATACCACAAAAGCCAGACGTCAATGGTTCGATTCCAAGATTTTTAATTTTTTTTCCACTTTGCGTTGCGACTGATATGAGACTGCACTTAAAATAATTGCAACTGATATGATACTGCGCGTATTCAGTCTCAACTTTTTCCTTTGTATTTCCCGACCCATCTTCTTCCTCCATCGACTGAAATTACCAAAATTTCTGAGAATTCTCTCACGATTGGTTTTGATTGAAACTGTTCTACTCTAGATTATGTCACACTGAGGGAGATCTAAATTGGGTAGAGGTGGTGGCTCAAATAGGGGGAGATTAGGGCATGGAAGTGCACTGCCGATGAGCTCTAGTCCTTCTTTCTCTGCCACGCCGGCAACGGCGGCGCCGATGCCGGTGATTCGAGCCCCCGTCGGTGGATCTACTAGCTTTGCTGCTCCCAGTTTGAACGCTTCATGGAATGGAGAAAATCAACAAAACATGGATGAGGGATTTTCAGTAAATGAAGACAATCAAACACAACAAATGACTCTAGAAGATCTACTTGCTGATGAAGGCGAAAATCACTTCCCACTTTGGATCCATTTCCGGAAAGTTAACAACCTAAAATCATTGACTAGGTGATCAAGCTAATCT
>OVBA01008064.1:0-13235 GCA_900406435.1 Lepidium aucheri
TTTCATATATATATATATATATATATATATATATATATATATATATATATACGTTTCATTATCAAGTGATCCATATAGATATGTTGTCACAATATCCATTAGATATATTGCATCCATTACTGCAAAATATGTTTCTTATAATCAATTCCCAGTCTTTGAGAAAAATTTTGGACAACAATTCGGGCTTTATATCTTGTTACCTCATTTTTCTTATTTCTTTTTTGAACAAAGATTCATTTATATCCAACGGGTTTTACATGTTCAGGTGTTATGACAATGGGTCCAAAAATCTTTTTTATTTATGGAGTTCAATTCAACTATTATAACCATTTTCCATTTCTCTCAATCAGATCTTTTCTGACATTTTAATATGGACCATGATTCTAGATCATCATCATTATTGAAATGGCAATAAGCAAAATATGCTGTAAACATATCACCAGTTTTTGGTTCTAGATACCGAAATATACTTGGTGATGTATACCCAATATATTCCCAATCTCCTATCTGGTCCCATTTTTATTCTTTGCGGCGGTGTTATAGAGACATATACCGCACATCCAAAAACATGAAGATGTGATATATATGGCTTGTGACCATATGTTAATTCTAATGTGATATGTACTCGGTCTTATTTGAATTAGTGCTGCAACATGTAAAATCGCATGATCCCATACTGAAATTGGGAGTCTTTTCTTATTATTACCGGTCTAGCAATAATTTGTAGCCATTTTATCAAAAATTCTGCATGCCATTTTGTGTGTGAACATGCAGAACTGGATATTCAATATCTATTTCAGTGACATACAATAATCATTGAAGGCTTGTGAAGTGAATTCACTAGCGTTACCAAGTCTAACTTTCTTTATTGTATAATCAGTCATTTGTGCCCTCAACCTGATTATCTGGGCAATGAATTTTGCGAAAGTCATATTTCGTGTGCTCAATAGACACACATGTGACCATCTGCTAGATGTGTCAATTAATACTATAAAATATCTAGATGTCCCGCATTGTGGGTGGATAGGCCCACATATATCACCATGTATTCTTTCTTAGAATACCAAAGATTCATTCCCAATTGTAGCTAGTGATGGCTGATTTATTAGTTTTCCTAGAGAACAAGCATTACAAGGATGTTCTTTTGATTGAAAAAACTTCTAGTTTTTCAGATAATGGCCATTTGTATTTTTCACTTATTGCATCATGACTGAACCAGGCTACCCAAAACGTTAATGCTAGATTTTGAATGTACATGTAAACTTTGGGTTAACAGTAACATATGATTCAGTCATATTTATTTTTGTGGAATATATTCTATTAGATAAAGCTGGGAGCTGTTCCAATATACATTTCCTTTTCGATTTGAATACTATAATGCAAAGATATTCAACACCATTTTTATTCATGGTTTCTATGTGATATCTATTTCTCCGGATATCTTTGAAACTCAACAAATTTCTACAGGATTTGGGGGAATATAATGCATCATCTATCTCAAATTTTGTTCCCCTTGGCATTGAAAAACAAGATCTTCCGGAGCCTATAATTATTTTTGCATCACCAGATATAGTATTCACGCTTCCAACATAATTTTTTTTTAAGGGAAGAAAAATAACTTTTAGCTTTGAGTATTCTGTGCGTTGTAGCACTATCTGCCAGACATATATCTCCGTCCTTGTTTCCGAATTTCAACATTTTCTGATTTAAAATATTCATAAAAATATGTTAATATAATAAAACAAACTTTATATTACAAAACTATTTCACATACAAAAACAAGATGAAACCAACGTTATGCAACCCTAACTATTTATACATTATGTCATACTTTATTTTTCTGGAAGATCTTAATTATTTTGATTTTTGGTGATAACTACAGAATCAACAGCGAAATCAACTACATCGAGATAATTATCAGTATCTATACAATGAAATGAAAGTCCAGCTTCATTTTCATAAGAAGGTCCGACTTCATTGTCAAAAGAAGGTCCAGTTTCATTATCACAAGAAGGTCGGGCTTCACCATATTGGAAGTTGGTTTCCTTTCTTTTTTCTTTTTTTTTGCCACTCTTGATTTAGATTGGCAACCAATGTCCTTTCATGCCACATCTATAGTAATTTGAGACTTTCTTCCTTGTCCACGTCCATATCCTCCTTGTCCATGATCATGGTTGTTGGAGGTGGATCCGAGATCCTACTTCGGTCCACCGAAAACAATGGGTCAAATATAAAATTGCAAACACTAAGTCTTCAACTCGAATAAAATATTCAACTCGGCAAAATGTCTCGCCTTGGAAGGTTCCACGAACCTGAAGGGAAGTCGGATAACAAATCAGCATACAATAAATAAAAGTTTCCCTATTCCAACATGGAAGACTTCCACAAGTCTAGCATGAATCTTAACAGATTCAACCTTATCAATAAGATTTGAAAATCATCCTTTATTTTCTACACATGTAAACTGCTTCTATAAACTATAAATAGAGGCAATATCCTTCCGCAAGGAATATCTCCTTTTGGGCATTCAAAGTTTAATAAGAACATTAATTTGGCCTTCACCTGTCTTGTTTCTCAGTTAATTAAGCTCTTACTCCTATTCAAATCCACAAGTATCCTTGCCCATTCTTCTCTACTCTATTAATCAGGTTCCACCATTTTAGTACTCGTTGTGCTGAAACCGGTTGGAACAGTTGGCGCCGTCTATGGGAAAGATACTGAAGGACATCTTCACAAAGGTAGGAGGAAACTCTGAGATTAAGAACATGGTAAAAGGAGAACTCACCATCTTTCCCTCAGGATCACACCGATTGAGTGGACGGATCAACCATGGATACAACTCATGCTCAGAAGGAGAATCGACAGGAAAGTCGGGAGGATAAAGATCTTCCACCGCCACCAACGAGGTCACCAACACTTAGAACTTTAGTGCGTAACCTGATCGCACAGCAGGAAGCTTTTGATCAAAGAAAGGCCAAGAGGTTCGATCGGCTCGAATCCCGCTTGAATGAGAGTTGTCTCCCAATTACCCAAGTCGGCAGGACATGTGCGGAGGCATTGGCTAGTGTTCAGAGAACACTATTCCGGGACTCCCCAAGTCCACAACCTGTCACCAACTCGGTATAGGATCACTATACCTTACCGAACATGTCAAGACAGCATGGCCAAGTGACTTTGGATGCTGCAACCGTATTGAAGATGATGGACGACATAAAGTCTAAATTCCATTAAGCTACCAGCTCTGTACCCAAGATAGGAAGGATCCTAGCTTAGGGGCAAAACTCGCCATTCACACCGTGACTACTGAGAGTCTCGGTAAACAGAGGGTTGCGGCTCCGATGCCCCTCTTATGCTGGAAACTCAGATCCCATAGAGTTTATAAGGGCCTTCAACGTCTTGATGAACAGTACCAACTACACTGTAGACAACGAAAACGCAACCTACTGCCAGCACTTCGTAGAAAACTTAATCGGGGACACCTTGGTATGGTTCACCAAGCTTTCTGCCGGTTCAATTGATAGCTTCAATCAACTCGCCGAGTTGTTTATGAAGCAATATGCTTTGTTCGTCAATCAGGACAACTCAACCGCCAAATTGAGATCTTTGAGGCAAGGATTTGACAAACCCTTGAAATCGTATCTCGAAAACTTTAAGAAGCTATTGACCAAAGCCAAAGTTAGTGACGACATGGCTATCGAAGCCCTCCGAACTAGAGTGGTGACCGATGAGGCGCTTAAACGGGATCTTTTCATCAGTAGGCCCAATAGGATCTCTGTCGCCTTATGCAGAGTAGCAAGAAACGCAGAGTATGTAGAGGAAAAACAAATCCTCTCGCAAAACCAAGGCGCATAACGGAATTTGGTAGCAAAGGAGTAGAAAGAAATGCATTACGAGCCTAAAAAGCATAGTAAAGGCAAAGCAAACTCGGGAACTGCCTTCTGAGTCAGGGAGAATAACATCCCCCACGACAAATCATTCAATAAACACCTATAACCAGAATGAGTATTGTGGGTTTCACAAGAAAGCAGGTCACTCGACCGCAAAGTGCAAACAGCTGGAACAATTCCTTGCTGAGAAATTGAGTAAAGGAGAACTGGAGGTCTGAGAAGAAGAAACCCAGAAGTACAAATCACAGAAGCAGAAAGAAGCCGAGCAACAAGAAGCCGCTTTCAAATCAGCAAGCCCAAAATCTGGCGCTTCACAATTAGCAAAGCGGTAAAAGCCAGCAGGAGACAATGACGGATCTGGCAATCCACGAGTTGTTATTGGTGTAATCATGGGCGGATTACAATTTTGCGATGATACTATTTGCTTAATCAAAAAATATAAGTGAAAGGTAGTCGCCTTAGTCAACCAGGAGCCCACCCAAGAATGTATGCATGTCGTGGATCCAGTGATCACTTTCACCGCGGAAGACGTCAAAGGAGTTAGCTTCCCACATAATGACCCCATTGTCGTCAAAGTCCGAGTTGCTGATTGTGACGTTTCGCAAATTTTCATCGATACTAGGAGTTATGTGGACCTCATATTCAAAAAAACTCTCGTTAATATGGTATTATCGGATGTCCAGTTTAAACTGTTGGACAGAACCTTGACTGCATTCGACGAAAGCACAATCAATGCAATCGAAACAGTAAAATTAGCAATCTGAGTTGCTGGACTTACGAGATCGATCAAACTACTTGTTTTAGATAAACCACCAATCTACAACATGATCTTGGGAGCACCTTGGATACACGCGATGAAAGTTGTGCCCTCAAACTATCATCAATGCGTTAAAATCCCAACGAACGAAGGAGTCTATACACTCAAAGGCGATCAAAAAATGGCAAGATCTTGCTTTATTGCCGAATTGAAGTTAATAAACAAATCATGCATGATCGGGACATCAGTAAGAAGCAGGGCACTGACTGAACCACCTGTTCCTGAGAAGCTCGACCAATCAACTATCGACTTGTCAACATCGATTTGGCCGATCCAACAATGTGCGTAAGTATCGGTATCGACCTAAGCAAATCCATCAAGGAAAAGCTGATACGTCTCCTTGAAGAGAACGTGGCAACATTCGCATGGAAACCTAGCGATATGCCTGGAATCGATACGGTAATCACAAGTCATAGGTTAAACATCGATACGATGTATAAGCTGATTAAGTAGAAAAAAAGAAAGCTCAGACCAGAAAGAACAAAGGCCGTGATTGAAGAAGTAAAGAAACTAATTAAAATCGGGTCAATCACCGAATTTCAATACCCTGAATGGCAAGCCAATCTAGTAGTCGTTCCCAAAAAGAACTGATAATGGCGAGTATACGTTAACTTCAGCGGTCTCAACAAAGCGTGTCCAAAAAGACAGCTACCCACTACCAAATATCGACCGAATTGTCGAAGCAACGACTGGAAATGAACTTCTCTCATTAATGCATGCCTTTTTGGGATACAACCAGATCTCAATGCATCCTGACGGCATAGAAAAGACGTTGTTCATCACGAAGCGAGGCACTTATTGTTACAAAATAATACCATTCGGGCTGAAGAAAGCTGGAGCCACCTATCAGTGCCTCGTGAACAAAATGTTTGCCGATCAACTCGAGCAAACTATGGAAGTATATATTGACAACATGGTAGTGAAATCGTTAAGGGCAGAAGACCATGTTGATAATTTAGCCCGTTGCTTCCGAACTCTGAATGAGTACCAGATGAAACTCAACCAGGCTAAGTGCACCTTTGGAATTACATCACGAGAATTCCTCAGATACATAGTTACTCAACAAGGAATTGAAGCGAATCCAAAGCAGGTCAAGGCAATTCAAGAGCTACCTTCTCCAAAGAATAAACCAAAAGTTTAGAGACTGACGGGACGAATAGCCGCCCTGAATCGCTTCATATAACGCTCGATAGACAAATGTCTTCCATTATACAACTTGTTGCGTGGGAACAAAGAATTCAATTGGGAAAAAGCTGCGAGAAAGCTTTTTCCGAGCTAAAGAAGTGTCTCTCAACTCCGCTGATACTTAGTAAACCAAATAACAGAGAACCACTGTATTTATATATTACGGTTTCCACCTCGGTAGTTAGTGGTGTACTAGTTTGAGATGACAGAGGAACTCAGTACCCGATCTTCTATATCAACAAGTTATTGGATGGAGCCGAGTCTCGACACTCAACCACAGAGAAACTTGCACTAGCAGTAGTTACCTCTGCAAGGAAGTTATGCCTTACTTCCAATCCCATACTATCATAGTGCTAGCAAATCACCTGTTGCAGACAATACTGCATAGTCCAAATCAGTCAGGACGACTAACAAAATGGGCAATCGAGTTAAGCGAGTACGATCTCGAATTCAAGGGACATATGAGCGCAAAGTCACAAGTCATAGCCGACTTCATAATCGAGTTATCACCAGATTTAGAGCCTCTAGGCTACGAAAAGGATCAAACGTGGAAGATTTACCTGGATGGATCTTCCTCACAACATGGCTTAGGAGTGGAAATCAGATTAGAGAGTCCCACGGGAGAAGTTTTAGAACAATTATTCCGACTTGCATTCCTAGCTTCAAACAACAAGCTAGAGTACGAGGCATTAATTGCTGGAATAAAACTGGCTAAGGAAGTTAGAGCCACCGACATCAGCTATTATTATGACTCCCAACTCGTCGTCAATCAAGTAAACGGAGGTTACGACACAAAGAACGACCTAATGGAAGCTTACCTTCGCGTAGTAAAGGAGAAAACCAAGGACCTGAGATTTCGGATCAACAAAATATCAAGGTCTAAGAACACATCTACCGATACCCTAGCTGCTATTTCCTCCACAACAGATCCTGTCCAAAGATGAATTATCCCAGTAGAAAGCATAGATAGACCAAGCATAAGCCTACCAAAGGGAGATATAGAACTCGTCTCGGCAATAGATGAAGTCCGAGAAGATTCTGAATCTGAGATGGCAGACACCAAGCATAGCACTAAATAAAAAGTAGATTGGCGAGACGAAAATTTAGCCTATATCATACACGGTGAAACACAAGAAAACAGATGGGCAGCATGCCGCTTAAAAGCCAAGTCCGCTTTCTACTCCCAAGTCCGCGAAAAACTTTACAAAAGAAGTTCAAATGGAGTCTTGCTTACATGCGTTCACGGAAATGAAGTCGACAAGAACATTAATAAAACGCACAATGGTGCAGGAGGAAACCACAACAGTGGTAGAACACTCGTTCAAAACATTAGAACACTAGACTACTATTGGCCAACCATGTCAAAGGACTGCGCCGATTACACTGCTAAATGCGACAAGTTCCAAAGGCATGGGCACATTATTCACGCTCTAACTGAGGAGTTAACATCCGTGATAGTGCCTTATCCATTCATGCGATGGGCAATAGATATAGTTGGACCGTTATCGTCATCCCGACAGAACAGGTTCATGTTCGTAATGACCGACTACTTCTCAAAGTGGGTCGAAGCCAAAGCTTACTCTCAGATCAAGGATAGAGATGTAATCAAATTCATATGGAAAAATATCATCTGCTGACATGGTCTCCTATACGAAATCGTAACAGTCAACGAATCTCATTTCATCTCACCGAATTTACTAACTTTTGCGCCAGATGGAATATTCGAGTAAGCAAGTCAACACCGCAAAACCCACAAGGTAACAGTCAAGCTGAGGCCATAAACAAACAGATCCTTGATGGTGTAAAGAAGTGATTTTCTGAAAAGAAGGGAAGTTGGGCTTCCGAGTTAGAAGGAGTATTATGGTCACATCGGACCACACCTTGGCAATCAACTGGGCGAACTCCATTCTCTCTTTCTCACGGAATAGAAGCAATGGCTCCCGCAGAAATAGTAGTGCCAACTCTGCGCCGTAAACATCTTTCCAAGAATAAAGACACAATCAATGATGCTATGGAAAATAGTATTGATGACTTGGTAGAGGAGCGTGACGAAGCCCAAGTACAAAACTATCAACAACAAGCCGTAAAGTACTACAACAAGAAAGTATGCGAACGGCACTTTGCAGTCGGAGACCTTGTACTCCAAAAAGTGTTCGAGAACACGGCCGAACTCAATGCCGAAAAACTCTGCGCCAATTGGGAAGGACCATACATTATTTTTGAAGTCGTCGGGCGTCTACAAAATCGCTAACATGGAAGGAGTACCAATTCCTCGTAGTTGGAATTCCATCAACTTAAAGTGATACTACTACTAGAAAGTTGCCCTCTCAGCGAACTAGATGTGTCACTTAACGCATTACTATCTACTTAATTAGTTATGTAATAAGAACTACGTCTTGGCTTGATCCCTTCGGGATACGTAGGTAGCCTTCATGTCAAGCTAGAACTTTATAAAATATAATTTGTCGCAAGTCAGCATTCAAAAAAAGGACGGGTTTACACCCTATATCTTCACAAGTCATAGACTGAGATAAATTCTCGCAAATTCTTACAAACACAAAATTACCTTTTAAGCCAAGTCTTAAAATCTTGCTGAGCTCAACCTCGAAAAACTTATTAAAAGCAAAGGAATTCTGTCGAGTTCTAAACTTCGAAAATTCACGACTAGAACCTAGTCCTTATCTTACATGCCCAGTTCTAAACTCGCCGAGCTTAATCTCAAAAAACTTGCAATCATTGAGTCTAAATCTCAAAAGCTGCCGACTAAGACCTAGTCATCATCATGGAAAGCAAATTCCAAATTTCACTGAGTTCAAGTTTGAGAAGCTTATTCGTTATGAAATTAACCTTTTGTAACATTTACCGGAGTCTAATTTTAACAGGAAAGAAAGGCTTAAAGCTTTGTATAGATCACTCGAGATGGAAGTCTCGCTAAACAATGGAACAAAGTTCCATACATTTTCATGAGAAGAGTTCTCATCAAATGATCGAAACATAGTTTAGGACAGGTTCATTGAAACAGTTCTTGTCAAAGGACAAAAACATAGCTTAGGACAGGTTCAATAAAGCAATTCTTGACAAAAAAAACAAAAACATAGCTAGCACAGGTTCACGAGATTAACTTCTCGCAGAACGACGGAACTTAGTTCCGTACAGATCAAAAGACAAAGCATATCTTTGTACAGAAACGCCAAGATTAACTTCTCGCCAAACGACAGAACATAATTCTGTACAGATCAAAAGACAGAGCATAAGCTTTGTACAGAAATGTGGAGATTAACTTCTCACCAAATGAAGGAACATAGTTCCATATAAATCAAAAGACAAAGCATAAGCTTTGTACAGAAATGCCAAGATTAATATCTCGCCAAACAACGGAACATAGTTCCGTACTGACTTGCTAAGATTGAAATCTCTCTTAACTACAAAGCAAGGCTTTGTACAGAATTACGAGATTAAAATCTCAAATAAGGCCAGAACATGATTTCTAAACAGATAATTAGAAATAATTTAGACCAAGTTTTACAAATACGTTTTCTAAGTTTGAACTTCTTAAAACTCAAACTGCGTTCTAAAATCTCAGTTTTAAAGTCGCATAACAGAAAGTTCTCTTCCAACGCTAAAACAAGATAAACTGTCTAAACGCGGAAAAAAACTTGTCTAAATGTGCAAAAATAAGAAAAGGATATCGGGAACCACAATTCATAAAATGACGAGTTAAAAGCATTTAAGTAATTGTTTCATTCATTATCAAATCTTGTTTCATTTATACATGAAAATCATTTACAAAAATACCGAGTACATACAAAAAATCCAACCCTAAAGGACTAGTGTCGAATACATAAGTCGACTACGAAAAAGCCCGAATAAATTATGGTGCTTCAGTGAGTCTACTTTGGCCAACATTGGAGGCCTCTCCAACTTCAAAAACTAGGACGACCAAATCCCCCAGAAGTAGTAGCGTCAAGCTCTCCTTATTAACAAGCTCCTTGAACTTGTTCACTTTGGCAGTCATTGAGTTTATGATCGCACAGGAGATGTCAACTCGGCATGCAATCTTTGCACTGTATCATAAGCCTTCTTGGTAGATTTAAAGGCAGCACCCTGGTCAGATTTGACACATTCTAGCGATTCCAACAGTTCCGCATTTTGAGCTACCAACTTGAGGACGTTTTCACGTTCCACTTTTAACTCGTCTTTAGTACGAGTGAGTTCCTCCTTAGCGGCAGAAAGTTCAGATCGTAGTTCTACTACTTCCAGGTAGTCCACAGCAATTTGGACAGGCATACCCCTACCCTTTTTCCATGGGCGAAGCCACTCCTACCTTTTCTCCTTGGAGAACCAATCTTCAATGGCGCATCACTCCTCGCCTTCTTTGCGGGCCGTGGGTTTTCCCGGCCAGAGCTCGAAAAAACCTCCACTATGTCACGAATCAGAATAGCTAGGGATTCAAAAACCCTAGAAGGACCTCTAGAAGGTTGGACATTTTAATCCTCAAGAGCAGAACTAACACCGGCCTCAACATGGGAAGTTTAAAATCATCAAGACTCATTTTCAAAGAAGAATGAAGAAAAGAAGCAAGAAGAACTTAAATAAATTTGAGTATAGAAGAACTCAGAAATCGTCAAAGTAAGTTTGCGCAGATGAAAAGTGAATGGTAATAGAAGAGAAGCACGATATTTATAGAGAATTACTGAAATATGAAGTGAGGCAAAGCTGAAATAATGAATGAGGGGGAAGTAATCGAAGCGACGCCACGCGGTAATAATGATGGTTTGCATAAAACCAAAGCGACTGTTCAAATGACCCACTAGAAAACTAACACGTGGACCGAAGATTCAAAAGATGAAACAACCTTTCCAACTCGGAAATTCGGCACTAGAATTTTTCGAGTCTGGGGGGGACAATTATTGGAGGTGGATCCAAGATCGTACTACGGTCCACCAAAAACAATGGGTCGAATATAAAAGAATCACCTGGTTGCAAGCACTAAGTCTTCAACTCAGATAAAATATTCGACTCGGCAAAATTTCTCGTCTCTGAAGGTTCCACGAACCTAAAGGGAAGTCGGATGACACATCAGCATACAATAAACGGAATTTTTTCTGTTCTAACATGGAAAACTTCCACTACTCTAGCATGAATCTTAACAGATTCAACCCTATCAACAAGATTTGTAAATCTTCCTTTATTTTATGCACATGTAAACTGCATCTATAAACTATAAATAGAGGCACAATCCTTCCGCAAGGAAGATCTTCTTTTGGGCATTCGAAGTTTAATAAGAACATCAATTCGGCCTTCACCTTTCTTGTTTCTCAGTTAACTAAGCTCTTACTCCTATACAAATAAACAACCGTCCTTGCCCATTCTTCCATACTCTATTAATCAGGTGCCACCGTTTTAGTACTCGTTGTATTGAAACCGGTTCCAACAACGGTTATTAGCTCGACTGCTTCCACGCCCAAAATTATTATTTTATGATGTAATATTCACTTCTGGGATTGATGTTGATCATTAGGACGAGATTGATGGTTTAGCGTTACAAGTTCATAATTTTGTTCTACTACAAAAACTTGCATTGATTTTGAATACTTCTTGTATCCATTACCACGGTATTACTGTTGCAGGACTATGTTTTTAGGATGAAAAATTTGGAGAGTTTTTTTATCATATCGTAATTACTTATCTTCTCTCCACATAATATTATTCTATAAGTAATTCCGAACAGGACGGAATCATATTCACTTACACTTTTGTAATTCTGAAACTAGAGGTTTAACCACTCATGTTTGACTTTTGGTAAGATCACATATTTCTAATGATCAGACCTATATTTGAGTGATTTCCAAAGATCTGCATGATTTTCTTTTGTTATATACTCATCTTTTAAACCATCGTGGTGGTGGAACAAAAATATCATAGCATAGTTTTTTACTCTTCAGAAGTCGTTTTCGACTTAACGATGGTACCAATGAGTTTTTTTTTCCTTTTTTTGCTAGAGTTTTTTTTCTTCTTTTAAGTGCATATTTTGCTGCTAATGTCCATCGCATATAATTATTTCCAAATTTATCCAGGACAGTGATCTCGAGTTTAGGAAAGTTCTAGATAATTATTGCATATTAATCATAAATTTTATTATTTAATTTTAAATATTCAACACAAAATAAAAGCAACATATTAGTAATGAAACATATAAAAATTAAGCATGCAGGCGATTACAAAAACATAAAAATAAAAAATAAGCAAACCTATATTCATCCAAAATTTTGCAGGGATATATTAACAAACGAAAAATCCAAAAATTGCAAAGAGAATCATATCAAAGCTAAAAAATTAAAATCCAAAATATTATTTTACAACGAAAAATTAAACTGATTTTCTTAGAAAAAAAATTTTGAGATGAGGAAGAAAAAGTTTTGAGTGAAGAGATGAGTGAGAATTTAGTGTATTTATAGCCGGAAACATTTGTATGTAATCGTATGGAATAGTGTTAAAAATCGTTTGAAAAAATGAATATATATATATATATATATATATATTAGTTTGCTGCAAGCAAGTAGTTTTTTTGGGTGTTATAGGTTGTCTTAAAAAGATAAATTATATGTATGTTTCTTGATTCTATGATTTTGAATAGGTGATATGTGAGTTAGGATGATGTTATTGTGTTTCAGTGAGCAGAGATAATCTCGTCATTGAGTAATGCATCATCCCTATTTATTTTTTTCATTTTCTAGGATTTTTGAACACAAATTTTGGTGTTGATCAATTTTTCAAAAAGGGTATTTTTAGAAAGGCCAGGAATAACACACTGTCTTTCAAGATCGGGAGTCGAGTATTACATATATTTTTGTTTCTTCTAGGAACATCAAATATTTTTAGGTCCGACTCTGATTTGTCGAAAAAGTAGAATTTTGTATTGAATAATGAACAAAGGTTCCGATTGGAAAATGCTTTCGTTGCTTTGAAAAACAAAAATCTTTTTAAGAGATCTAAATTAAAACAATCATATTCTAGTTTGTTTTTGATTCGGAAATATGATAAGTTTAATTTAAATTTCTTACAAATTTTTTTTCCAAAGCAATGAAAACAATTATCATTCAGGACCAAAAAGTTTTAGAAAAATGAATAGGTAAATATATAAATAGGTAAACCATACCAATGGCTTAAGAATTATAGATAAATACAAAAAAATAGATGTAGATGTAATGACCAAGAAATGGTAAAAACAAATCGTTACAAATTATCTATATATATATATATTAGATATGGACTCGTGCGATGCACGGGTTTGGTTTTATTAAATAATGCTTAATATATATTTTGAATAATATCTTAGAAATTTG
>OVBA01008065.1:0-13234 GCA_900406435.1 Lepidium aucheri
CTCTGTTGAACTCCCTAGTTCACACAACACTGCAGCCTTGCAAATGTTGCAGCTCTCTTGATTTCCCTCACCAAGAACACCTCTGTCGAGCTCACTATCTCACACAACACTACAGACTTATAGTTGTTGTAACACCCTCGGTTTCACTCACCAAAAACTCCTCTGTCAAGCGCACTAGCTCATTAGCTCACACAATAAATGTTGGAACTTCCAATTTTTCTCTCTCTAGAAGTCCAACTCTTCTCCAAGTGCTGAGCACTACTTAAATAGTCTCAGCTCATCTAAGGCTTCCCTTTGCTCTTGAGAAATACTCCAAAACACTCTGCACCATGTCCCTGTCGCAGAGCCTTCACTTTCTGCATACTGCAGAACCTTTACTTTCTGCATCATGCAGACCCTTCACTTTCTGCATCCTGCAGACCCTTCACTTTCTGCATCCTGCAAACCCTTCATTTTCTGCATCCTGCAGACCCTTCAGAGTTGACCCTTATGCTTCCCTCCTGTTTCGCTGCTGCAGAATACATTTGGGTAAGGTCAGCTCTTCCTTTCCTAAGCTGCAGACTCCTGTCTTTCTATTTTGGTGCAAGTCCTCTGTTGCACACAAACCTTTTGGTCTAGCGAATCACAAGACGCCACCTCATCACACTTTCAGCAGACTTTGCCACATCATCAGATCACATGTTTCTTTGTTCTCCCCCTTTGTATCTGAATGTGTCAACTCAAGCTCCCTGTAAAACAGAGCTCAAACAAGCAGAGAGTACAAAGACATATAACAACAGAGTTAGCTCAAAAGACAATCGAGTTCATAGCCTATGTACTTTATCCAATCTAGAAACCCCATAAATTAAACACAACATGAAACAGGTATTGGTTCTCCCCCTGCTTGAGTGCACAGTCAGAGACAAACAGTTTAGATAGACTGAAGCATTTGTGAGTCGTGCAATCATGATACAAACATTTTGTACAAAGCTACTCATAAACACACATCAGTAACACATGCAGTTTCTCACAAGATAATTTTATCTTTGCAAATCTGAAATACAAGTCTAGACAAGCCTCACAACTACAATGAATAAGTTACCTATCCTGCACAGAGCTCTATTTTAGCAGATAAACAGAAATCACATAGACAATAGTACAATTGACAATTTCATCAAGGAAAGCAGTTCTGAAAAGTGACCCACGAGAGAATATACAGGTGCACAGAGAATCTGCACAAATTGATACTTAGTCAATATTAGGGGTCTAGTTCTTACAAGTAAGACACAAAGAACCTGTGACATATCTTTACTTGCCATCTCAGCTGTGTGAAGTAATTTGGTATTGTAGTGTACTTGTGAGATTTGTGATCAAAAATACGTCAACTCATCAGCCCAACAAGGTACCTGTTTCTCAATTTTTAGTAGCTTTCACGCTTACTGATCAGCACAGAGTAGTCTACGCATCACCATGCAGACCTGATGACCATATACAGAGATATTTGTACATACTTTGTATACTACAACCCCTCTATAGACCCTTGTATCTTCTCCTCTTGTTTTTTTTTCTTTTTTTTTTTGATTTTGATTCGTTTTTTTTTGGAAATACAATCTACCCATATACACTACCCGATTTTTTTGATATATACATATAGATAACACAACCCCAACCAAGTATACCTATATATAATGATCTTGAAGTCCGCATGAAGAGCAACTCTTTCTCTGAACTGAATTGCCAATAAGAGGTTTTGTGTTGTGGAGATTGTGTCCAAGGCAAAAGAAAACAACAAGTACAACTACTATGACAAACTGCACAAACACACACTGTTAGAGACAAAGCACTTCAATGTTCACAAATACCAAGTGCCTTTTGCAAATTTGAGAATGTGTTCAGATCCAACGATTTTTGAATATGTAAGCAAGTTGATTCTCTGCTGCAATATGAGTGATCTCAGCATGTTTCTCCTCAACTAACTCACAGATAAACTGATGCCTTATGTCAATATGCTTAGTTCTAGAATGCTGCACAGGATTCTTAGAGATGTGTATAGCAATCATGTTATCACAATGAACAAGAACTGTTTTAGTGTTTAAGCCATAATCTACAAACATTTCATTCACATAAGTTGAGCACAACAACTACCTAATGCAATATATTCAGCTTCTGTAGTAGAAAGAGTAACGCAAACCTGTTTCTTACACTGCCAAGACACAAGGTTGTTGCCAAGGAAGAAACACTCACTTGATGTGCTCATCCGGTCATCGATACTTGTTGATGTTCTCCTGCTGTTATCGGTACTTCCCGCTCTGTCTGCATTATAGAAACCTGCCAACATCTGATTGGATTTCTTTGTGTAGAACAACCCATGATATGATGTACCTCTAATGTATTTGATAATTTGTTTGACAGTGGCCAAATGGGACTGTTTTGGGTTCGCGTGGTACCGAGCACAGATACCCACAGTGAGACACTGGTCTGGTCGACTCATTGTGAGATATGGAAGACTGCCTATCATAGCTCGGTACTGTTTCTCATCCACTGACTGTCCTTTACCATCTCGTGACGGCTTACTAGTAGTGCTCATGGGAGTTTTTGTTATCTTACTTGTCTGCATATTAAACCTTTTGGTAGGGTTCTTGGTGTATGTACTCTGTGATACACAAATTCCCTCATCAGACTGCTGAACCTGTAAGCCCAAAAAGTAGCTCAGTTCACCTACCATACTCATTTCAAATTCCTTTGTCATCAGATGAAAAAACCAATAAATGCATTTCTTGTTTGTGCTTCCAAACACAATATCATCTACGTACACATGTACTACCAGAATGCTGCTACTATCTTTCTGAATAAACAGAGTTTTGTCCACTGATCCTCTGTTGAACCCAAGATTGATCAGAAACTGTGTGAGTCTTTTATACCAAGCTTTTGGTGTCTGTTTAAAACCATAAAGAGCTATCCTGAGTTTGTAAACATGCTCTGGATATTTAGGATCTTCAAATCCCTTTGGTTGTGACACATATACCTCCTCTTATAACAACCCATTAAAGAAGGCACTCTTGACGTCCATCTGATACAGCCTGAAATTCAGCACACATGCAACAGCCAGCAGTAATCGAATGGATTCTAGGCGGGCTACTGGGGAAAATGTCTCATCGAAGTCTATTCCTTCTATTTGTGAGTAGTCTTGTGCCACCAGTCTGGCTGTGTTCCTTGTCACATTGCCATCATCATCTATTTTGTTTTTGAATATCCATTTGGTTCCCACAACATTGGCACTTGTGGGCTTTATGACTAGATCCCATACATTGTTTCTGTGAAACTGTTCGAGCTCTTCCTGACATGCTCTTAGCCAGTATTCATCAGTTAATGTAGTTCTGCTATCGGTTGGTTCTATCTCCAAGAGGAAGTAGGAGTACTGAATCATTTCCCTGAAGTCAATCTGCTTGCCACAAGTGACCCTCTGATTCATGTTTCCAATAACATCTCCTTCTGAGTGATTCTTGTGTACCTTGAGCTCCTTTGTAGTGTCTTTGTCTGTACTAACAACATTTTGAACAACACCTTCTTCCGATTTACTCACATCTCCCAGTTCCCAACCAATACCTTCTTCTGTTGAATCATTCATGTTGATGGACACCTTCACAGACCTGTGAGCTTCATCAAACACAACATTGATTGACTTCATAACCATTTTTGACTGTTTGTTGTACACTCTGTATGCCATGTTGTTGGATGCATAACCCAGAAATATCCCTTCATCACATCTTGATTCAAATTTTCCAAACTAATCTTTGTTATTTAATGTATAGCAAACACAGCCGAACACTCTAAAGTAACTGAGGTTAGGAGTCTTCTCTTTCCAGATTTCATAAGGAGTCATGTTGGTACCCGACCTTACATATACTCTGTTTACAACATAGCATGTTGTGTTAACTGCTTCAGCCCAAAACCTTGTTGGTATGTTGTTACCATGAAGCATAGCTCGCGCCATCTCCTGAAGAGTGCAATTCTTCCTTTCCACAACACCATTTTGTTGTGGTGTTCTTGGGGCAGAGTATTGATGTAGTATTCCCTGTTTCTGACAGAATTTATCAAAGCTCTCATTCTGAAACTCTCTGCCATGATCGCTTCTGATTTGTACAGTGCTTCCCTTTTCTGTTTTCAAATGCAGAGCAAGTATCTTGAAACTGTCGAGTGCATCAGATTTGTCTCTCAAAAACCTAATCCACGTGAACCTTGAGAAATCATCCACCAAGACAAAGATATACTGTTTCCATTAAGGCTCTCAGTCTGAACTGGTCCCATGAGATCTATGTGTATCAAATCAAGGATCTTCTTAGATGTTATTCCAGCCACTTTCTCATGTTGTACCTTTATCTGTTTACCTCTGTTACATCCATTGCAGACACCTATGTCCTTGTCCTTGATATGTGGGATTCCTCTCACAACCTCTGCATTTACCAACCTTAACAGACTTTGAACATTCATATCCCCCATCCGCCTGTGCCACAATTCCAATTGTGATACCACTGCAGAGTAGCATGTCTCTATTTTTTCCCACTTGTAGCAGTTGTTCCTCGTGCGATACCCTGTCAGCACAATACTACCATTTGCATCCACTGCTTTGCAACTTGTCTTGTTAAAGGTTACATCCAGATCGCTATCACACAGCTGGCTGATACTGATCAGGTTGGCAGTTAGACCATCTACATAGTATACATTGGTCAGTTCAGGGTTCTCTGAGCCATGAGTGTCTCCTTTTCCCTTTACTCTTCCCTTAATTCCTCCTCCAAAGGTAACTTTAAGTCGTATGGCTTCTGTAAAATTTGACAGAGATGATTGGCAGCCCGTCATGTGTCTTGAGCAGCCGCTATCAAAGTACCAAAGATCATCTTCATGGCCTTCTGAGGAGGTGTATGCTACAAGTCCTTGTCGTACAGATTCTTCACCATGTGATTCCTCACTACTGTATCCATCACTCTGAATTTTCAACATTTCAAATTGTTTGAGATACCTTACATCATGTTCTTCGACTATCTCTCCATACAAGTTTGACTTAGGTACCCAAAAACTCCTGTAGTGAGCAGGCTCAATGTGATATTTCTTCAGTATCCACACAGTGCGAAGTCTCTGTTTTATCTTGTAGCAGTTCCTCCGACTATGGCCTGCTTTGTTACAGTAGTGGCAACTATATGCCCCAAATGGTAACTTTCTCCTTGATGTCAGTGCTGGTGAGAAATGAACCCTTGTTGATACTGTGGTCTATCCTCCTGATCATGTGTAATTCTGCAGGGGTTGGTACTCCCTCTGTTCACAGTGTTGCTTCCACCGCTCTTAACAAACCTCACAATCTTCAACGAACTCTCAGCTTTCTCACAGCTAACTTGGTATCCCAAACCAAGGCGGTGCTTTCCAGATGTTCTTACCCCTAAAATCTCATCAAAATTCTTTGTTCCATTGTTCAATATCCTGATCTATTTTTCTCTATCCCTCAGCTGATTCTGTAGAAGAGTTGTTTTTTCCTTCTCCTATGCACACCTGATTTGCCATACATGAACAGAGTCTTCATTAGTATAAAAAGGATCAAGGGGTAAGTTACTTACTGATTTGTTGCTTTCAACTGATTCAAGCGCATTAACCTGAGCTTCTAGAGCATGTTTTTCTTTTGTGAGTGCCAGCTTCTCTTCACTAACTTTGATCCAGTTGTCATACAGTTCACAGTAATGCTCCTTGGTGTACAGTTCACCGTCTTCATCAGAGTCAATGTCACTGTCTCTTGCAGCAAATGCAACATAGTTGTGAAGGTCTGTGTCATCATTATCCTCATCTTCAGATTCATTTTCACTCAAGCTACCAACCAAGACTTTGTTCTTTCGTTTGCTAGGACCTTGTATGTCCTATTCCCTAACACTCGAAACACTTCAGTTCCTTACACTTTGCTAAAGGACATTCGGATTTGAAGTGCCCTGTACCTCCACATTCATGACAAACCAGATCATGCTTCTTACCAGTCTTTTCTCCTTCAAATCGATGAGAAGCATTCTTGTATCCATCACCTCGGTTCCATCGCTCTGTCCTTTTATGTTGGCTCCTTTCAACATGCCTCAGGGCTTTACCAAAGTTCCTTGCTAGTAGGCTCATTTCCTCTTTTACTTGTATTAGTCCATCTGTTTCTGCATCAGCAACAAAGGCAACTCCTTTCCCTATCTTCTGCTTGTCTTCAGCAACTTCCATTTCTTCTGATTTCAGCATACCAACCAGATCTTCAAACTTCATGGTGTCTGAATTTCCCACAACCCTCATAACTGCTTTGTGAGCTGTAAACTTTAGAGGTAGACAGCGCAATAGTTTTTTCACAAGTTTCTGTTCCTTGTACGTTTTTCCTAGTACAGATGCTTCATTTGCAATGGAGCTTAGTTTAGAGCTGAATTGGACTATTATTTCATCTTCTCCCATCTTCAGATTCTCAAACGTTGATGCAAGCTGATCTAGTTTGATTCGCTTAATAGATGTGTTCCCTTCATGTGATTTCTGAAGTATATCCCAGGCTTCTTTAGCTAATTTGCATCCTTGTATGAGCTTGAACTCATTCTCATTTACACCAGAAAAGATAGCATTCATTGCCCTAGCATTGTACTTGAAAATGTCTTATCTGAAACAGTCCATTCGTGCTTAGGTTTCAGAACCTTTTCGCCAGCTTCTGTTGTCATAAACGGTGGTTCATATCCTTCTTCAACGGCTGTCCAAGCATCCTCTCCTTGACCTTAGATGAGCTGTGTCATCCTGACCTTCTAGTACCCGTAACTTTTGTCATTGAGAACCAATGGTTTCTGAACAACCATTACATCTGTTATATTCTCCATTCTTTCCTCAGGATCTGCAACCTGTTTGAGATAAGCGACTCATGTTGGTTGAGTGGCTATGATACCAAAAGAACGTACCAGAATGGAGATACTCTGTGTACTACAGAGGCTAACACAATATAGAGACTACTGTAGAGCAAGACAGACATAGAATGAGGACGCCTGTACAACAAACGCTAATACAGGAGAGAAAACACACAAAGATTCTTCAAGCTTTTGTATTAAGAATAATTAAACAAAGTACAGTCTTGTTTATTCAGATTTACACACAACCACAACTTGGTTTGCCACTGACCTATTCCTAACTACCCAAAGCTCACACAACACTATAACCTTGTAGCTGTTGCAACTCTCTGTTGAACTCCCTAGTTCACACAACACTGCAGCCTTGCAAATGTTGCAACTCTCTTGATTTCCCTCACCAAGAATACCTCTGTCGAGCTCACTAGCTCACACAACACTATAGACTTATAGATGTTGTAACACCCTCGGTTTCACTCACCAAGAACTCCTCTGTCGAGCTCACTAGCTCATTAGCTCACACAATAAATGTTGGAACTTCCAATTTTTCTCTCTCTAGAAGTCCAACCCTTCTCCAAGTGTTGAGCACTACTTAAATAGTCTCAGCTCATCTAGGGCTTCCCTTTGGTCTTGAGAAATACTCCAAAACACTCTACACCATGTCCCTGTCACAGAGCCTTCACTTTCTGCATCCTGCAGAACCTTCACTTTCTGCATCCTGCAGAACCTTTTTCTGCATTGTGCAGACCCTTCACTTTCTGCATCCTGCAGACCCTTTACTTTCTGCATCATGCAGACCCTTCACTTTCTGCATCCTGCAGACCCTTCAGAGTTGACCCTTCTGCTTTTCTCCTGTTTCGCTGCTGCAGAATACATCTGGGTAAGGTCAGCTCTTCCTTTCCTAAGCTGCAGACTTCTATCTTTCTATTTTTGTGCAAGTCCTCTGTTGCACACAAGCTTTTTGGTCCAGCGAATCACAAGACGCCACCTCATCACACTTTGAACAGACTTTACCACATCATCAGATCACATGTTTCTTCATTTTCTTTTTGAAAAAAGAATGAAAATCAATATATCGTATTTGATTTGATAGAAAAAAAAGAGACTTACAAGGTAAATCCCAAGGATCAAAGCTATAAGTATTAAGTGTGTTTATGACTTGATCGAAATGGCTTGGTGTATCACCAAGGTTTTTGAGCCGGAGGTAATGGTCAACAATCTCGCGATCTTTTTGACAGAATCTAAAACCCACCGGATTCACCATTGTTGGATAAATATATTAAGTTTGAGACAAAGGTTCAGACTCCAAAAAAAATGGAATGAAGTGATGTCTCTCCAATAATAAGGTTATATACATATATTTAAAGGCAACTTGTTATTTTTGTTTTGATAAAGTATATAAAATAACATCAAAAATGATGGTCACTCGTGGCCTTTGTTATTCGTCAAAATATAAGGCCATTCGAAATTATTAAACAAACAAATAATGTTATGTTATGTTGACCAATAACATAAATCCTCACTACTTGACTAAGTTTCTACGCGCCATTGACATAATTAGAAAACACTGTTACGTTGCCTTCAGTTTGTTCAACTCCAACTTATGTAACTATTAGGTTCGTATTTGCTATGCTCCACGGCGAATCATAATATATATTTTCACTTTGCAGAGAGTCGATATTGGATTCACAATGTTCGATTTATAACTTATATTCTTTTTAATCTATCTTTTATAGTAGAGAGAAATCGAACATTGAATGTTAGTATAATTACCTGGATCATCCTAATTATCAGATTAAGAAAATTTTGGTTACTTTGCTTATTTTAATCTACACGAAAAGTAATATATACTACTTTAGCTACATAACAGTTATATATTTTTAGAATTTTTTTCTCTTTTTTTTTCTTAAATTGCATACAAAAAATAGATTGTAAAAAATAAATTAAAAAATAATTCAATGTATATGAGAATAATTTATTATATTTGGTTCAATAATTTAATTATATTAAAAAGCAATTTCATAAACCTAAAAGTACAAATTAGTAAGTATCGAAGGAACAAATATCCTAAGAGTCGCAAATATAATGTACTAAATCATTCACATAAACGCGTACACAATTATCATTCAATAACGCAGCCTTTCCTTTTCCTCTTATAAGTATACTTGTAAGTAATTTAAAACTTTTGTTCAGATCCAAGCCAAAAAGAGAGAAAAAGAAAAACAGCAAAAAGTGGAATTTTTTTATATTAACAAGTAACCATTGGATCAACTTGTGTTTGAGATACGAATAATAGAGCCGAATATTACGTGAAATTAAGTATATAGTGAAAGCAATTAAGTGTAACGTATACACATGCAATGAAGTTATTGACGTTGCTGGATTTAATTAAAAGAAATAGGTATCATGGAGAAGGGGAGAGATTCGTGCTGTCGAGTGGAAGAGACCACACACGTTGCACTGAAACACGGCAATCGTATAACATCTCCCATACCCGTAACGTTTCCGAGACAAAAACTTGGTGGGGACAACACTGAAACGTTTTAGGTGATGATATTTTTTTTCTATTATACCTAATAGAATAAAAAAACTTAAGAGACTAGAAGGAAAGTTGGATTATGATAGGGTTTAATTAGATTAGAAATTAGATATTATATTTTAAGTGATCTTTTATATTGAGATTTATAGTGAGATTTATGATTTTGAGCTTTCTTATAGTTTAAATCTATGGGTATATTTTATATAAATTTATAAATTTATATATAACTTTATATGTCTATATATATATATTTTTAAAAAATTTTATAGACGTATCTATGCTGTTCCCGTATCCATAAAATTTTAAGTTTTGCCGTTTTCCGTCCTGGTCTCTGGTCCTGTATCGGTTTTCGTTTCCGTTTCGGTGCAACTTAGCAAAGTATCAGACTTTCTGAAAGAGCATTTACAAATTCCACCATTTTGGCGTCAAGACGCAAACAAAGGAATGGTTCGTAATAGTGAAGGTCGTTGGGTTCAAGCTGAGCGTCTCCGTTCTGAGGATCATCAATCTCCTGATATTCACCATTATCTCTCTCAGCTTAGTCTTGATCACCCTTCTTAATCACAATCACACTCACACTCACATATGTATAACCATTTTATTAATCTGTAAATTATATTTTTGTAATCAGTAACCTTACAATCATCAACTCACTTTGCATCTTTTCATTAAAGTCCTCAATTGTTATGTAATGACTCAAATCGATCTTCTACATGTGATGATGTGAATGTGCATTTGTTCACAAACACAAGACCCAGTAGTATGCATTTTTTTCTTTCAGTATCCGAGTAAATGCTACTTACCTTTACGAGGCTGACTGGGTTGGTTCAATCAAGAAGACGCAAAGACTAAAACAAATTGTGTTATTGGGAAAGACTTGTTTTGACCGTCCATTTGAATTTTTACTTTACTATAAAAACCCCATCAGTTTCACTCTTTTTCATTCACACAAAACTTAAAATCTCTTACAGTCTTACTAATAACAACGATTTCAAAGAATGGGAGGAAAAGGCGGTAGTGGTGGAGGGAAAGGCAGTGGGGGTGGAGGAGGAGGGAAAGGTGGTGGCGGTGGAGGAGGAGGAGGAGGAGGAAGGAGCGGCGGTGGTGGAGGAGGGAAAGGAGGTGGTGGTGGAGGAGGGGGTGGCGGCTACATGGTAGCACCAGGTAGCAATGGTTCCTCTTACATTTCAAGAGATAACTTTGAGAGTGATCCTAAAGGTTACTTTGATAATCTTCATGGTAGTGGACAGGGTAACAAGTGAGTTTGGTCTGTATTCAATATCTATGCAGTTAAGCTGGTAATAATAAGTATCAAATAAAAGAATATATGAGATTTTGCTATATCCGTCTTATTCAATATCTCCCTTAAATTTCAGTTTCGAAAACGATATCAATTTATCTAATTCAATATGTTTAAAACACTCTCAATTGTACAATAAGTGATTCTAAAGTGTTTAAGAATATTCAGCAATTTGGTTCTTCGTTGTACTGGTTATGGAATGAATCCATTTCAACTGTTTGGGTTTTGTTGAACATGTAATGGTCTTTATTATAGTAAAGTAAAAATTCAACTTGGTGCATACAAAACAATAGTTTGTAAAAAAATAAATTAAAAATAATTCAATGTATATGAGAATAATTTAATTTTATATAACATATATATATATATATATATATATTTGGTTCAATAATTTAATTATATTAAAAAGCAATTTTATATACCTAAAAGTACAAATTCTCTTATGGTAAGTATAGAAAGAACAAATCCTAAGAGGCACAAATATAATGTATTAAATCATCCAATATTTTATAAAATATCTATGAGTGTTTTTGATTAAAAGGGGAAAAAACGCTCTCATGCACCATTTTCGATGTTTTCAAAAGTAGGAGACTCTTTACTATTTTGAGCAAAGGTTCACCTCCTTCAACTTAACTTAATGAAGACTTGGCCAAGAAGCACCCTTTTATGGTAAAGATCTACCTACTCGATAGCTTCACCAACGCTCGTTTCTCTGCTCTCTCCATGATTATCTGTTAGCAAAGCTTCACCTCAGCCGGATCTTGCCTTAGAAACCATGAAAGAATCTCCTAACTCTTTCATCCGCTCTCTCTTTTCTACTGGTAGGCTCTTCTCTCGCCCGGATAGTGCGAACGTTATGTTCTTGCTCCCCCACTACTGTTTTTCTCTCAACCTAAGCTGAAAACCCTACCCACTCGAGAATCCTTAAAAACAGCTTAGCTTTTCTCACATTTGTGAAGATCTCCCAACGTACCGAGCTACTCTGTAACCTCAGCTCTGCTCTACCTACACCGAGTTGTCTTCCATAATGGACATACGATATATCATTTGAATTGTGTAAATTATGAGAAATGTCATCAACATTTTAGCCTCCAACCATATATCAATGCCTAATTTGACATTTTCTTGTAGCTATTTAGCCACCAACCAAATATAAAATTGTATACCGATAATTTGGATATAAGATATATAATGGTGGAATGTCTTTGTTCAAGTGATTGAGTTTCTTTGATGTCTTCGTCATCCAAGTTTGATTACAAAAAGTTGTAATTGTCCAACGAGATATTGTTAAGGTTTAGGGTTTTGGGAATTGGTTATGGATTGGCTTCCTAAATATATACATATGTATATATATATATATATACAATATGTGAACAAAACTATATTTAGGACATATATATACGTGGATAAAACTATATTATCTTTATTATATAAAATAATGTTTTTCAAAGTTAGTAATTAAGAAGATTTTTCCACGTGTCAAATCAAACGATCATAATTTTTTTGCTAATACATTCAAAACAATTAAAAACTTATTATATAAAATAAGGTTTCTCAAAGTTAGTAATTAACAGGATTCTTCCACGTGTCAAATCCAACGATCATAATTTTTTTGCTAATATATTCAAAACAATTAAAAACTTATTACATAAAGTAAGGTTTCTCAAAGTTAGTAATTAACAGGATTCTTCCACGTGTCAAATCCAACGATCATAATTTTTTTGCTAATATATTCAAAACAATTAAAAATAAATAATCATATCTTTATCACAAAATATTTGTTTCTATTTGAAATCCTATTATATGAAGGAACCGAATCCTAACATAAAAAAATAACAAATAATTAACTGTATCCTAATATGAAAATTCTGTTGTTAATATTTTATAAGAAAAATCGAATTCAATAAAAAAATAAAAAAACTATATCTATTTATTATAATTATAAAATAAATATTATATATAGATAATTATCTATATAGTCATCATCGACATAGAGATTAGTTAGCATGAAATATCTTATTTTATTGGTAATAGAATTAATATTAAAAAAAATTCGACATTGGTTTTCGTATAATAAGATTATCCACATTAGTTTAGTCTTTAAGATAGATATATTTATGATCCTAATCCTAACAGAAAATAGTTATCTAAATATCTCCTAAATATTTATTTGTATAATAGATTCTATTCCTAATATAAAAATAAATTTTGAATATTAATTGCTATATAATCATAAACACATAAACAATTTTTTCACATCTCTCCAACTTTTCAACCTTTCTCCAATCTTATTATATAAAGTAAGGTTTCTCAAAGTTATTAATTAACAGGATTCTTCCACGTGTCAAATTCAACGATCATAATTTTTTAGCTAATATATTCAAAACAATTAAAAACGATAATCATATCTTTATCACAAAATATTTGTTTCTATTTGAAATCCTATTATATGAAGAAACCAAATCCTAACATAAAAATATAGCAAATAATTAACTGTATCCTAATCTTAAAATTCTGTTGTTAATATTT
>OVBA01008066.1:0-13232 GCA_900406435.1 Lepidium aucheri
ACACCTTTACCTCTTCAACTCAACGAAATTGTGGATCAAGATAAGCCTTTCAGAATCCAATTTATTTTTGTAGCCTTGCAGGTAAATTTCAAAACAGTTTGCTGAAAATTTTGTTTGTCAAAGAATGTATGCTCCCTCAATATCAGACTTCAATTTGGTCAAGCGTATTCTTTGCTATGTCAAAGGCACATTCAGTATGGGAATTTGCTTCCAAAAGGACACAGATTGCACACTCAGGTATATAGTGACAACATTTGGGCAAGCTGTCCTATAACTAGACGTTCAACTGGAAAAATTTGCACATTTCTCGGTAATAACATTATCTTTTGGACATCATAGAAACAACAAAATGTTGCTAAAAGCTCGACAGAATCCGAGTAGAGAACAATGTCCAATGCTGCCATTAAGATAACATGCTTAAGCTCAGTTTTGAAATAACTTGGTGTTCCATTACACTAAACTCCTGAGCTCTATTGTGATAACCTCTCTGCAGTTTACCTATCAGCTAACCCCGTATTTAACAAAAGAACTAAACATTTTGAAACTCATTTTCATTATGTTCGAGAAAGAGTGGCTCTTGGATCTCTGGTGGTTAAACACATACCATCATATTTGCAACTAGCTGATACCTTCACCAAGTCTTTACCTGAGCAAAACATTTTCTACTTTGAGATTCAAATTAAGCATTGACGTTCCACCCATGCCAAGTTTGAAGGGGGCTATAGAAGGTGAGAATTCAGCTCGGCCCATAATGCAAACAAGGCCCATTTCATAGACCACAATCAGACCAATTTATATTGCAGAATAAGACAAAACCAGATATGCAATGTGGGAATTGCAGAAAGAATTGCATAAACATACAGGACACACAGAACACACGCACCTACTACACCCACGCAATGACAGATTGTACTTCAATGCCAACACCTTTACCTCTTCAACTCAACAAAATTGTGGATCAAGATAAGCCTTTCGAGAATCCGACTTATTTTCGTAGCCTTGCAGGTAAATTTCAAAACAGTTTGCTGAAAATTTTGTGTGTCAAAGAATGCATGCTTCCTCAATATCAGACTTCAGTTTGCTTAAGCGTATCCTTCACTATGTCAAAGGCACAGTCACTATGGGAATTTGCTTCCAAAAGGACACAGATTGCACAGTCATGCCTATAGTGACAACGATTGGGCATGCTGTCCTATAACTAGACGTTCAACTGGAAGAATTTGCACATTTCTTGGTAATAACATTATCTCTTGGACATCATAGAAACAACAAAATGTTGCTAAAAGCTCGACAGAAGCCGAGTAGAGAACCATGTCCAATGCTGCCATTGAGATAACATGGTTAAGCTTAGCTTTAAAAGAACTTGGTGTTCCATTACTCTAAACTCCTGAACTCTATTGTGATAACCTCTCTATAGTTTACCTATCAGCTAACCCTACATTTCACAAAAAACTAGTTATTTTGAAACTCATTTTCATTATGTTCGAGAATGAGTGGCTCTTGGATCTCTGGTGGTTAAACACATACCATCGTATTTGCAACTAGCTGATATTTTCACCAAGTTTTTACCTGAGCAAACATTTTTTACTTTGAGTTTCAAATTAGGCGTTGACGTTCCACCCACACCAAGTTTGAAGGGGGGTATAGAAGGTGAGAATTCAGCTCGGCCCATAATGCAAACAAGGCCCATTTCAGAGACCACAATCAGCCCAAGTTATACTGCAAAAGGCAAAGTGGGAATTGCAGAATGAATTGCATAAACATAGAGGACACACAAAACACAGGCACCTACTGCAGTTCACACAATCTCTCTCTTATCGATTTTTACCTTTAGAATTGGTTGTATATGTTGCACAAGATAGACACATGTCATTACAATATATTAGTGTAGAAAATATCCTCTCTTATATTAAAGAGTGAGCAAAACCTGTGTAAGGAAACAATAATGATTCAATGAAATATAATTTTTTTTTTAAAACCTTGAATACTTGCTCTCATTTTCAGTACCTGTAATGGTTCCCGTTATACCATTTTATCGTCGGATCCTCTGTAGTACCCGCAACTTTAGTTGTATCCACCTCGCCAAGGTTTCTTGCAACTAAAGTAGCCTAACTGATCCTAGGAATGGTATGCTGGAAAATTTAGAAGTTGACATTTCTGTAGAAAGCTCTGACAAAATTATTTATCAATATCGAAATATAGTTTATATTCCTAATACCGCAGATTGATTTTATATTCCAAAATTTAAGTGACTCATTTTTTAGAAAAATAATATTATTCGCCCATTCCTATAATATTAAATGGTCATTTTAATATCGAATTTTTCTGTTTTTACCAAATTAAATATGAATTGTTTTTCTCTCCTAAAAAAATTTAGATTTTTTGTTGACTTTGCGAATTTAGAATCACATTTAGTCAAAGTTAACTAAATGTTAAAATCTGTCTAACTTTGTTAGTCTATCATTAGTATGAGTTAGTAAAACACAGAGTTTTGCTTTCGCCCAAATTTGAAACCCTAACATTCCAAATTTATAATCTAATGTTCTTCTTTCAATCAATCCCTCTTCTCTTCTATCAATCTTACTTTGAAATTAAGCTTTTTTGATAAATTGTAAATTATATTAATGCAATATTTGAATTAGAATTCCGAATTTGTTAGCTTACATATCCCAAAAAAAAGATATGAAAGACCTTTGTTAACGGGTTGACTCATGTATGAGTGAACCATTTCGACAGGAGTCCTTTGCCTTGCTTCGAGAACCTGTGGGCTAGCAGAGAATCCTTGATGTTACGATCGATGTGTTGGAATATAGTTAGAAGAGGTAATGCTGGTTCTTGATGAACACGAGAGTTCCTCTCTTTCCAAAGCATATAGATTGTGGATTGCACAGAGATTTTCTTGAGTAGGGATGGGAGGTTACACGTTCTTCCTAGCATCCATGAGATAAGCGTATCCCAGGTCATGAAGTGGCTTGAGGAGAGTCCGAGCTTTGCATTGATGAGGAGCCAAAATTGGGAAGAGAATTCATAGTGGATTAAGATATGGTCCCTTGTTTCCTCTTGAGATGAGCAGAGTGGACATAGTAGGTGGGTATTGGCTTTATTCCACCGGTTTGTTTTGCTTCTCACCGGTAACCTGTTTAGATTCTCAACCCAAAATAGAAATTGGTGCTTAGGTATCCTGATGTGATCCTCCTTAGGATAGAGCCCTGAAAATTGTGGCTAAAGTGCTTGGAATCGAATGAAACTTGAGCGGCGGATAAACTGGAGTGTGAGAAACACAATGATGAGTTTTGAACGGATTTGATTGAAGGGTTTATGAGATACGATGGAAAATTCTTTGTGAGACAATAGAACTGATGGATTGCTGAAGGAGAAAGCGTGATGGTGATTAGGTAGTAGGGATTCAAATTCACAACGTGTAATGAAATCCCAGATCCAAAGAACGTGTTCAAAGAATCAGAAATTGAGAGAAGAACTTTTTTTCAGAAAAAAGTGTTTGCAATCATTCAACTCCGAAGTTTACAGCAACGTTCTTGGGTTTAAATATAACCCTAAAAACAAAACAACATGTAGTTCTAAACCAAAATAACATGTAATCTGAAACTTAAATAAAAACAACGAAGCGTCGCACTAATTGGTGTACTTCTAAATAAACTAAGTACAAAGTCAGAATGACTTGTACATTATTACCCTATGGTAAAGACTCCTAAGTAACTCTACGTAGTGATTCATTTGCCTCATTAAAAATTATGCTGAGAAAACCCAATTGGGACAAAATTCAAGTATGAGAAAAAGAGTACAGACTCCTCACCTTAAGTTACTTGGTTATCATTACCGGGTGAAGTCTCCAAAGTGTAGATGTTGAAGACTTGCATAGCTGGTGGCGAGAACGATCCTTCAGCAATGAGCGAGTGAACTTCCTTAGCCAACTCCTTAGCTCTCGAACATGTGATTGGTCATACTAGCTCCGGTTCCTTAGCTTATGTACTGCTCACGATCACATCATCCTCTCCCTCTTCAAAAGGATTTGTCCTCATATCTGAATTTGCAACATATGGAAGCAAGTCAGAAACATTGAAAGTTGGAGATATGTTGTACTTACCTTGGAGATCAATCTGATAGGCATTATTGTTGATCCTCTAAGAGATTGTGGTCCATCAAATGGTCCATCAACTTGTGGCTGAAGCTTGCTCTTCCTCTCTTCTGGAAATCGATCTTTCCTTAGGTGAATCCACACCAAATCTCCTTCTTCAAAGATCATCTCCTTCCGGCCCTTGTTTGCATACTTCTCATATTGCTCTATCTTCTTCTCTATATTCTCCTTAGCTTTGGTGTGTATCTTCCTCACCTGTTCAGCCTTTTCTTTTCCATCTAAACTACATTTCATACTTAAAGGCAAAGGGATCAAGTCTAGAGGTGACTGAGGATTAAAGCCATAAACAATTTCAAAAGGAGAAAAGAGAGTGGCAGAATGCTTAGCGTGATTGTAAACAAACTCAACGTGTGGTAAGCATTCTTCCCATGACTTCATGTTGCTCCTAACCAACACTCTGAGAAGTGTAGACCACGTCCTGTTCACCACCTTGGTTTGACCATTAGTTTGAGGGTGACAGCTCGTTGAAAACATGAGCTTAGTTCCTAGTTTAGCCCATAAAGTCCTCCAAAAATGTCGTAGGAACTTGGTATCTCGATCTGAAACTATCACTTGAGGCATTCCATGCAAGCGAACTGTCTCCCTTAAAAACAAGTTAGCTACACTAACATCATCATCGGTCTTGTGACTAGCTATAAAGTGTGCCATCTTGTTGAACCTGTCAACAACTACAAAAATAGAATCTCTACCATTTCTGGTTTGAGGTAAGCCAAGCACAAAATCCATGGAAATATGAGTCCAAGGCTGAGAAGGGATAGGGTGAGGTTTGCACAAACCGTGAGGCTGCACCTTACTCTTTGCCATTTTGCATACAACACATCTAGAACAAACCTTCAAAATGTCTGACTTCATGTTAGGCCAATAGAAGTGATCTTGTAATCCAAGTAAGGTCTTCGAAACTCCAAAATGACTAGCCAATCCGCCACCATGAGCTTCTCTAACCAATAGTTCTCTGATGGATCCTCCTGGTATGCATAATCGATTGTTGTAGAATAAATAGCCATCCTGTCTAAAGTACTTATCACAAGCAAACTTATGGCATTTACCATAGCTCTCAGCAAAATCAATGTCACTCTCATAAAGCTCTACAATGTGCTCAAAACCATTTAACTTTGAAGTTAAAATAAAGATTAGAGAGTACCTTCTGGATAATGCATCTGCGACTACATTATCCTTACCTTCTTGTACTTAACAACATAGGGGAAGGTCTCAATAAACTCCATCCATCTGGCATGTCTCTTGTTGAGCTTTTGCTGTCCTTTCAAGTACTTGAGGGACTCATGAACGGTGTGAATGACGAACTCCTTAGGCCACAAATAATGCTGCCACGTTTTAAGTGCTCTAACCAATGCATTCAGCTCCTTGTCATAGGTTGGGTAGTTGCTGGTGGATCCTCCTAGCTCCTCACTGAAGTATGCAATTGGTTTCCTATCCTGCATCAAAACAGCTCCAATGCCAACTCCTGAGGCATCACATTCGATTTCAAATGTTTTCTTAAAATCAGGAAGAACTAAAAGTGGGGCATTGATAAGCTTCTCTTTCAAGGCTGAAAACGCCTACTCTTGTGCTTCTTCCCATCTGAATCCAACTTCCTTCTTGATTACTTTTGTTAATGGTGCTGCTATGGTGCTGAAGTTATGAATAAATCGTCTAAAAAACCCAGCAAGTCCGTGAAAGATTCTGACTTCTCCAACATTCTTAGGCATAGGCCAATCCTTGATTGCCCTGATCTTTTCGTCATCTACTCTAACTCCATCTGCACTAACAATAAAACCTAGAAAAATAACCTTAGTATTACAAAATGAACACTTAGCGCAATTAGCAAAAAGAGATTGAGAGCGAAGAACATCTAGAACCCTACGGATGTGCTCTAAATGCTCTCCCAAACCTTTGTTGTATATGAGTATATCATCGAAGTAGACTACTACAAACAACCCAATGAACGGTCTGAGAGTGTGATTCATGAGGCGCATGAATGTGCTGGGAGCATTGGTGAGACCAAACGACATAACCGGCCACTCATATAACCCTTGTTTGGTCTTGAATGCAGTCTTCCACTCATCCCCTTCTTTCATTCTGATCTGGTGATAACCACTCTTCAAATCGATTTTGGAGAAGATGGTGGATCCACATAACTTATCTAACATGTCATCAAGTCTTGGAATTGGATGTATGTACTTTACTGTGATGTTGTTGATAGCTCTGCAGTCTACACACATCCTCCATGACCTATCTTTCTTAGGCACTAACAAGACTGGTACAACACATGGGCTTAAACTCCCACGAATATAGCCCTTACTCATCAGCTCCTCTACTTGTTTTTGAAGCTCCTTTGTCTCCACGGGGTTGGTTCTGTAGGCGAGTTTGTTAAGCAAAACTGAACCTAGAACTATGTCAATCTGATGCTCAATCCCACGAATTGGAGGCAAACATGATGGTATCTCCTCTGGAAAAACGTCCTTATACTCCTCAATAATCTGAATCATCTGATGAGGAAGTTCTTCCGCTGGTTTTGTACTCGCCAATGACTCCTTATAAACGAACATAAAGGTAGTCATCTCTGGATCAAAAAGCTTGTTGAACTTGGTGTGACTGATGTACAAGCTGTTAGACACTTTCTCCTTATCCTTGCGGTTCATATGCAGCTGATCCTTGTAGATTTCACCTGGTGTGAGTGGTAGAAGAGTGATCTTACATCCCTTAAACTCAAACATCTGCTTGTTGGTGTAGCCATCATGAAGAACTCGCCTGTCATATTGCCACAGCCTTCCCAACAAAACGTGACTACTCTTCATAGGAACCACATCACAAAGCAACTCATCTTCATACTTCCCAATCGCCAACTTGATGAGTACTTGCTGAGAAATGGTTATAGCTCCCTTGTTGTCTAACCACTGCAGCTGATACGGTCTTGGATGTGAAGTAGTCTTAAGATTAAGCTTCTTCACCATCTCCTCACTGGCGGCATTGGTGCAGCTGCCTCCATCAACAATCAAGGTGCAAACCTTATCCTGAACTACACATCTGGTGTGGAAGAGATTCTCATGCTATCCCCTATCATCTGGATGAATCTGAAAACTCAAAGTTCTGCGTGCTACTAACATCTCTCCAACTGCTGCTGGTTCTTCTTCTTCCTCTAGCTCAAACTTGTTTTCACTTTCAGAATTGTCTTGAGGCACAATCTCTCCTCCTTCTTTCAGACAAACATCTTCTTGTTAGGACAATCTCTAGAGCAGTGCCCCATTCCTTGGCATTTGAAGCATCTGATGCTGCTGGTAGAAGTCCCACTTCTGGTTTTAACCTCGGTTCTAACCTCCTCTCTAACTGTTGCTGCCGCTGGTTTCATGGTTTGGGTAGGTGCTGGTTTGTTGAATTCTTTTGGTTTTGGGATGCTGGAAGTAAAGGTGGATCGGCCAATTCTCCTCTAAAGCTGAGACTCTATCAACTCGGCCTTATGAACCATCTCTTGCACATCCTCAAAATTCTGCAGCTCTACCTTATCTCGAAGCTCTCTGTTAAGTCCTCCAAGAAACCTAGACATCACCATGTCTTCACTTTCTCTCACATCAGCCCTGATCATCAAAGTTTCCAGCTCCTGATAATAATCTCGAACTGACTTAGCTCCTTGAGTAAGACGCCTCAGCTTGCTAAGTATCTCACGCTGATAGTGCGCAGGCACAAACTTCTTTCTCATCTGTGTAGCAAGCTGATCCCAAGTAGTGATAGGAGGCTATCTATGTCGATTTCTCATAAGTCCCAGGTGCTCCCACCACAATAGTGCACAGCCATTAAACTATGAGATAGCTATCTTCACCTTGTTCAGCTCATATGTCCCTTGAACCAAGAAATTCGACTCCATCTTCCTCTCCCATTCTAGGTAGGCTTCTGGATCATTGGTGCCGTGGAAAGGAGGGAATTGGATCTTGATGTGGTTCAGCTGCTGTCTCAAGGGATCATAATCTCGTGCATTGCCTCTGTTTCTGGGTCTCCTTAACGTTTCACGACTATAATCTGATGTTTCACCTTCTTCTGAATGCTCACAATCTGATTCCACATAAATCCTATGTCCAGCAACATGGTGTGGGCGTGATTGTGCTCTCCTTGAACCTTCAGCGTTTCTCCTCTGATTATGAAGAGCTTCGCCACCTCTGATAGGCGATCTGATGGTTCTGCGTGGCTGTCTAGAAGGTTCTCCCACGTGTGCTTTACCCTTGGCGAGGCGGATAGCTTCATTGGGGCTAGGTGGTTCTGAAGATTTAGCATCTGTAGCACTGTGCTCTTTCAACAAATCCTTGAAACGGTTCTCAAATTTGTTGTTGAGCTGCTCTATCTGCTGCGTGAGTTGAGTAGCTATGGATTGATTTTATTCTTTGATTTGTTGAGACATAACTTGATTCAGAGCTTCCATAACCTCAGCTGAAAGCTCCATAGTACCTGAAAATTTCAAAACAAACTCACAGTAAAAAGTTCCAAAGATGAGAAAACAAAACGAAAATAATACCCTAAGCTAATCAAAATCCTAATCCTAACACAAGCAGGAATAACGAAAACCCTAATCCTAAAGCAATCAGGAATAAACAAAAACCCTAATCCTAAGGCAAGCAGGAATAACGAAAACCCTAATCCTAAAGCAAATAGAAATAAACGAAAACCCTAATCCTAAAGCAAGCAGGAATAAACGAAAAACCTTAATCCTGATTCTAACAGGAAAACAAACTAAAACAAAACCTTATTGCAACATGGATTCGTAAATAACAAGAGTGAGAAAATGGTTTAGGGTTTGCTCAACCTTTTTTCAGAGCTGGCTCTAATACCACTTGATGTGGTCCTCCCTAGGATAGAGCCCTGAAAATTGTGGCTAAAGTGCTCGGAATAAAATGAAACTTGAGCGGCGGATAGATTGGAGTGTGAGAAACATGGTGATGAGTTTTGAGCGGATTTGATTGAGGGGTTTATGAGATATTATGGAAAATTCTTTGTGAGACAATAGAACTGATGGATTGATAAAGGAGAAAGCGTGATGGTGATTAGGTAGTAGGGATTCAAATTCACAACATGTTCAAAGAATCAGAAATTGAGAGAAGAACTTTTTTTAGAAAAAAGTGTTTGCAATCATTCAACTCCGAAGCTTACAACAACATTCTTGGGTTTAAATATAACCCTAAAAGCAAAACATCATGTAGTTCTAAACAAAAAACAACAGGTAGTCTGAAACTTAAATAAAAACAACTAAGCGTCCCACTAATTGGTGCACTTCTAAATAAACTAAGTACAAAGTCAGAATAACTTGTACATTAATACCCTATGGTAAAGACTCCTAAGCAACTCAACGTAGTGATTCATCTGCCTCATTAAAAACCATACTGAGAAAACCTTATTGGGATAAAACTCAAATATGGGAAAAAGAGTACAGACTCCTCACCTTAAGTTACTTAGTTATCATTACCGGGCGAAGTCTCCAAAGTGTAGATGTTGAAGACTTGCATTGCTGGTGGCGAGAACGATCCTTCAGCAATGAGCAAATGAACTTCCTTAGCCAACTCCTTAGCTCTCGAACGTGTGATTGGTCCTACCAGCTCCGGTTCCTTAGCTTCTGTACTGCTCACGATCACATCATATTCCTTTAGAGAACCATGCAGCTTGTTGCCAACTCTTTTGAGTTGATCTTGGTCTGAATTCCTCCCATGTTCTGTTGGTGCTAAATTTGTTTCTACGACTTCCTTTTGGTCCCCAAGTAAAGATGTCTGGACCTAGTTGTTCTTGAGGAGCAGCAAGATCAGTCAGTGTGTCCCTCAGTGTCTTTAGGCCGCGATCTCTGGTTCGGCATGACGGCATCAGCCAGCCTTGATTGTCTGTACCGTCTTTAACTCGTGCAAGTGCAGGGATACCTAGTCTGAGGCCCTTCAGTGCCCACAACATTGATTAGTGGCCCTAATAATGTCCAATCATCATACCAATATCGAGCTTCTATGCCATCACCGATTTCAACTCCCAACATCCTTCTTGCTAGTGGTCAGAACCAAAGCATTGACCTCCAAATCCATGAAGAGTTTTGGTTGGCAGTCGCAGTCCAATAAGATTGAGATTTGAGCATGTGTGTTTTAGTCCACGCAACCTATAAGGAACCTGCATTAGTAAACAACAGCCAAACAAGTTTCAGGTTAATGACCTTAGACCAAATGTTGAAATCCCTTAGCCCCAAACCTTCTTTAGGTTTTGGGAGGCAAACTTCAACCCAAGAAACCTTAGCTGCGGCCTTGCTGTGTATGTTCCCCACCCATAAGAATTTGTTGCATAAGGATTGAATTGTGCGAATACATCTCTTTGGTAATGAGAATGCAGATGCCCAAAAGTTGAAGGAGCTGTACACCATAACTTTTATCAGTTGTAGGCAACCAGCAAAAGATAGGTTCTTAGCAGACCAGGCTTCCATTTTCCCTTTGATCGAGTCTATGAGTGGAGAGTAGTCAGCGCATCGCAGCTTCCGGTGCAACAGAGGCAGACCGAGGTACCGCACTGGTAATTCAGCCATTTGGAACCCCAACTGACCTGCTAACTCATGGTAGTCTTGAGAGACTCCTGACAAGAATAGAGTGGATTTATCATTATTTATTGCCAAGCCCGAGATAGATTGAAATTTGTCTAGAACATTTGCAATCTCCACCAAAGACTCAATCTTTACATCGAAGAATATCACGAGGTCGTCGACAAAGCATAAGTGAGAGATTACTAGGTCTTTTCCTAATGGATGATATCTAATCAGTCCACCTTCAAAATTTCTGTTTAGCATAGATGAGAGAACTTCCATTGCCATAACAAACAGTGTTGGAGAGAGCGGGTCTTCCTGTCGAAGACCCCTTTTCCCTTTGAAAAAACCACATAACTCACCGTTGATTGTAAGTGAGAAAGAGGTTGTTGTAATGCACTGTAATACCCAGTTCTTGACCTTAGCAGAGAAACCACCTGCTTGCAAGATCTGCTCTATAAATGCCCAGCTAACACAGTCAAACGCTTTCCGTAAATCCACCTTAAGAAGTCCTCGAGGAGAGACATTTCCCCTGTTCGTACCTTGAGCCATTTCTATTGCTAAGAGTACGTTGTCCACCAGGAGACGTTCCTTAATGAAAGCAGATTGAGAGGCAGCAATCATCTGAGATAGAATTCGCTGGAATCTTCTTGCAATAATCTTAGAGACCAGCTTATAGAACACGTTATAACATGAGATGGGTCGGAACTCACTTACTCTGTCTGCACATGTGCATTTTGGAATCAATGAAATTGCTGTAGCGTTCCATTGTTTTAGTATTTTTCCATGATGAAAGAACTCTTGGATAGCTTCTACTACTTCTCCTCCAATGATATCCCATGTTTCCTTAAAGAATTAAACTTTCTTTTTAAGCTTTCTTTGAAATTAAGCGTTCTTTTTAATCTCACATCAATTTGTATTCGCTCTCAACCCTCTTCTTATTCGGTCACTTTCTTACCCAAATGATTTCACGATTTTGGATTTGGTTGGAGATGAACTCAAATATAGAGAACATTAATTCGATTAGAAAAGAAGAACTCAAATGGTTGAAGTTTTGTATTACCTCTTTGTTAATTGTCAAACGCAGAACAAATCTAGAACAAGTGACTCGTAAGTAAATGGAACGAGGGTCAAAATCATAAGAAAATAACGAACAAATGAAATTTGTTTATTAAGATTGATTTTGCATAACTTTTAAGTAATATGATCAATTGGATTGATTTTGCTTAACAAAAGTAATGTCAAGCACGTAAGTGGTAGAGAATGGAACATCTTCTCCTTCTATCTCATCCTCCCACGCTTCTACTCTCTATACCTCCTCGTCAGAGGAGCTTCTTCTCTTTCAATCTCAGGAGCTTTAATTAGAGTTGGTCTTTGAAACTGGGTAAACAACAGAAGAAACGAAGTCGAATTGAAATGACTAGAAATTAGAGAAGAGAGAAAAATAGAAATCGGAGAAGAGATTTGAGTGTACCGGATAAATTAAGAGATTTCGATTTTGAAAAGACAAAAATTGCAGAAACTACAGAGAAGAGAAAATGAGTTTTAGGTTAGTCTAATATCAAACCGCCGTCGTTTATTAATATTAGTTAGTCAAACTAATGATCTGTTTATTCTCATTAAGGATGCTTAACATAGGTTAAATTTGACTAAAGCAAAATTTGTATTTTTTTTAGAGTAAAAAGAAGTTTGTATTTAATTTAGTAAAAACAAGTAAATTTTGTATTGAATCGATGTTTTCTCATTAATTATAACCGACTATCTTTATCCATGAGTTTCTTAAAACAAGTCTCTTAATTATAGAAAATTAATATTTTATATAATGTATTAAATTTTAATTATAAAAATTAAATTAATAAATCATAGAATGACATATTCTTAGACCAACATTATTGGAAGTTTCTTATAAGTTTCTTAGCAATAAAAAAATGAAAAATATTAAAAATGAGAAGAGATTGGAGAGAGAAGTTTCTTGTTTAAGAAACTTTCAAAAAAATTTAAGAAACTCTTGAATGATGTGTCAATCATTGANAATGTGTCAATCATTGATTGAATCAATATTATCATAAATATTAAAATTTATTTGTGCAAAATTCTTTTAATTAAAATATTGTTAAGAAACTCATTTTTAAAATACTATGGATAATGTTGCTCTTAAAACACTCTAAGATGAGTCTCTTAAGTCTCCTAGCTAAGAACACATCTTATTTTGTCACTATCATTATCATTATTTTTTAATTTTTTATTCTTAACTAAAAACCTCCGGAAGTGCTCTAAGTTTGCTCTAGATTCAACAACCTACTATATTTCTAGAAACTACTCCTGACGAAATCTGTCTGAAACATGTGTTCTTCTTGCAACATGCACGTTTTTAATATGAGCTTGTGATCACAGCATACATACACATATGGTCATCTTTAGCGGGCCAAAATGTGACTCTCTGTCTCTATCTCTATTATAATAAAAGCATAACATTAACTTAAATATTATGTTATATTATTTTGGATTAGGTTGTATTGTTACTAGAAAATATTATCACATAATATTTGT
>OVBA01008067.1:0-13232 GCA_900406435.1 Lepidium aucheri
GAAGTATTATAAGTGAACAGAAGAGAGAACTAACTGATCTAAATCTTGTAGTTATTATTGTATTACGTTTTACCTTGTCCTGGTACTTGGTTGTCTTTCCTCTCTACCCAGCTGCATATCTGATTATCCTCTTTACCTCGCGCTTATATTCGACATCCATTGGTGAGGCCTGACCATACTCGCTACTGTTAGAATTTCTATCCTCGCTTGTAGATGGTGAGGCGATTTGTTTCCCCCTTTCTTTTCTCTTGTGTGGAGCTCCCTTCACCATGCTGAGTCTGCACAAATCGCCAATCTATGGGCTCACCCACCGACTTCCTCATCGTCTTCTTGATCGGTGCTTCTTTCTTCTTTTGAATAACCGTGTCGTCCTCGCTGTCCGATTGGACAATAAAACAGCGAGTTCTGGGTTCGTGGTCTCTCTCTGTACGAATCGGTGGTGAATCCTCCAATCCCGCCTCCATCTCTTTCCGTCCAACTCTCCGTGTGTCTTGTATGAACTTGCTGCGGATTTCCTTGCTCTTTCTCAGAAAGCTTGAACTCGCTATAAATCCTCAAACTAGAAATCTTCTTCTTTTCTTCGATCAATTTTCCGGCGCAAAAAGAAGAGAGTGTTTTGTGTGTAGCGAGCTTGAGAGTGAATGAGGGACTTGAGGTGAGAGGATTTCAATATATAGAGGATCTTTCCAGAGAAAAAAAAAAGGAGGAGAAAATCTTGGTTTCCCATGCCACCTCTCGGTTTGTCCTTGCCGTCTGACTCAATCCCAGCCCTTAATTTCAAATTTTGAAATCTTGGGCAATCTTAGCCATCCGATTGGTCTGACCTAGGTTTGACCGCTCCTTGATTTTAGCTAATGTTGTTAGTTCGTGGGCCCTACTTGGTGAGTTAGAATCAGGACAACCCTCTATTCCTTTGTAACTGGCAGCCTGATGCCTCGCTCATTCTACTCGACCGAGGCTTGAATACCCATTCAGAAAAACCCAGTTTAAATTGCTTTTGTTGTTCTGCCACTGACTATTCTGAGTCTTGATTAATTCCCTGCTTGTGGTAATATCTAAAACCATGAATAATTAGCCACAATATCAAGATCAGCTTAGTGTGAGGCATCCATATGATTGAGCTCAAATTCAAGAATTAACTGAATAATAGGTGTGTTTCAAACGCAATGAGATTTATTTGGCTAGAACTCTATATATAAGTATACTAAGGTGTGCAAGTAGGTCCATGAGTGGAGTTCAAGGCAATGTGAACACTACTTGCACACCTTCCTCGGCCTTGTGCCTGAGGGATACTGGTTCCTCGCCAAATTCATCTCATTCCTTGCCCTTTTGCTTCCGAGGATATGTGTGAGGGATGTTGATCCTTGGCTTGTTGTACATGAGGCACATATAGACATACCAAATACCCATAATGACAAAGATAAAAAGAAAGAAAAATGTTCTCCAACACTAAACAGAAACTAAAACGGTTTTAACAGAATTAAAAACAAGTTTTAAAAGTAAAGGATAGACATGGGATTCCCTCCCAAGTGGACTTGTTTAGAGTAACAAGCTTGACTCTCCACACTTTCTCTAGTATGGTTATGTGAGGGAAACCAGAGCTCCCTTGGTGACTTCCTCGGCCATTCCTCCAATGGTTGCTTCGATCTCAAAACATTGACCGTTTATGATAGGTTTCTTCGCCCCTTCTTTAAGGTCAAACATCATTCCAATACCATCTCCAACCTTCAACTCTATAGTCATGTTCCTTACACCAATCAATGTTCCAACTGATGCTAAGAATATTCTACCCATTAGCAGCGGATCTGTAGGCTCTTCGTCCATTTCCAAAACCACGAAATCTATCGGGACTAAAACATTACCAACACTCACAAGAACATCCTCGGGTAGTCCCCTCGGCCTTCTGGTGGTTCTGTCTGCAATGACTAGCGATATTTTGCAGTCCTTGAAGTTTGAGTACCCCAATTTTTGGGCAGTGGTGAGTGGAATGAGACTAATAGATACCCCAAGATCACACAGGTAGTTGATAAACGTCAAGTGACCCGCTGCACATGGAAGTGTAAAACTCCCCGGTTCATCCTACATTTCCGTAATGAGCATGTTCCTTTGATGCGGCAAAATTGGTATCGAGATTGATATAGATGTTCGAGTCCCAATAGCCATGCATTCTTCCTCCCTTTCCTTAAGAGTGTCCTTCAAAAACTTTTTGTATTGAGGAATTAAAGCAAAAGCATCCAAGATGGGTATTTTTAGCTCAACACCACTCATTTGTTTGTCAAAAAGGACCCTTTGCTTCTCAGCTTGATTCTTCTTCCGTCTTTAGGGGAAAGGTGCCTTAGCTTTGGTAGCTACCACAGGTACAGCTTCTTCCATTGTGTTCTGCTTGGGACTGTCAGATTCTTCTCCTCGCTACACAGGCGTGTGAGGGATCTCTCTGAGTTGTTGAGAATTGGTAGTTTTTCCAGTAATCAGACTGTCATCAACCTCTCCTTGCGGCTCTGGCCTGCGAGGTGTATCCCCGAGTTGTTCTTGTTTGGTAGTTTCCTTGATCTGTTCTGCCCCCCTTCTTGAATAACGTTGTCCTCATCGTGTTCCTTTGGTTTAACAACTGGAGGAAGTACTTTACCAGTACAAAGGGTCATAGATTGGGTCGTGTATTCCTTGGGGTTTTGGAACGCTTTCCCAGGAAGTTGGTAGGTAGTCTTTGTTGATGACGAGGCTTGATTGCTTTCCACGTATTTCAATCTCGCACTGAGAATCTCAAATTTGCAGTTGTGATCATTATAAGTAGTGTCAATGCGGCTATGTACCTCTCCAAACTTCTTAGTTATTTTTGTTTGATGAGCTGTTTGGCATTGTAGTATTGTTGAAGCATATTCATCACGTCCGATGAACCTTCTTGTGTGGACTGTGGTTGTGTTGCAGCCGGTACTGGTTTGAGACTTTGTTGTCATTGCGCCTTTGGAATCCATGCCCTTTGCTTTTGCGGATAAACTTGATCTTGTGGGTTTGCTATTTGTGCTTCTATAGCTAAATTTGGGTTTTGTTTGTAGTTCACCCACGATTTTGATTCTCCTTGATTTTGGACAAAGCAAATTTTTTCAACTTGTTCATCCTCTCCTTCTTGTATCAGCTCCTCCTCTACGAGATTCACTAGCTTAGTATGGACCATAAGCAGCTTGTCCAATTTCTTGTGTAATTGCTTCAATTCCTTACGTGCGGATGTAACGGATTCAAAAGTACCATGCACAGCTCGGTCGTACTCCTCGCCATATTGACCATCAGTTAGAGCGAGTCTCTATAAGTGCTCTTCCCTCAGCAATCTCTTGTTGCAAAAAACTATCGTGGCTTGCAATATCAAGAAGCATAGGATCCTCGGTTGGACTCCTTGGTAGAAGTTGCGGAGGATAGTATCCTCCGAGAAACCATGATGTGGGCATTGAGACTAATATGTTTTGTATCGATCCCATGCATCGACAAGCGACTCGGTGCTTTGTTTCACGAAGTTGGAGATGTTATTCCGTAGCTTGGCTGTCCTCGAATTTGAAAATAACTTTGTGAGGAAAAGACGTTTGCATTTCGGCCAAGTAGTTATGGTGCATGTGGGTAGGTGTTTCTCCCATCGATGAGCTCTATCTCCAAAATAAAAGGGAATGATTCTTAGTTTCAGCGTGTCCTCACTCACTCCGTTGATGCGAGTAAGAGTATAGAGTCTCTCAAACCCGTATAGGTGGTCGAGGGGGTCTTCCAAGGGCAAGCCGTGAAACTTGTTGTTTTGGGTCATGGAGATCAATTCACTCTTGATCTCAAGGTTATTATTCTGGATTGTTGGCGGTTGGATCCCATTCTGTTGAGAATAAATACTCGGAGCATTGCTCACACCAATGTAGTGAGGGTGGCGAGCTTGAGTGTGTACTCGCGCCTGGTGGGCGGCTTCATTAGGTAATGTTGGTGTTATCATGCCACGTGTTGTGTTGTCCAGATCAGATTGTGGCTGCTGCATTCTCGTGCGCTGTCGTCTAAGTTCACGAGGAAGAAGGTTGATGTTGTCGATGAGTTGGTGAAGGTTGTGAGAGCCCTTCGAACGAGTTTGCATCAAGTAGTCAACTTGTCTGAGTTCTCGCTTAACTCGCATGAGTTAAGGCTGAGGTTGAAAATTTTGAGTATGTCCAGGGGCCCAAACAACAAGGTTAACCTGCGAGGCCTACAAGGTCTGAAACAACGACTTGTCAATATGTTTGAAGCTTGGTCCTTATAGATCCAAGCTGTATGAAGCAAAGACAAGTTATCAAAGCAGTAAACACGCAAATTGATCCTAAGTCTAGTAAACTATAAATTGTAACAAGCAAAATTGCGATTGGGCAACAACACCAATTTGATAAAAGGTTTTTACGATTTTCTTCTATCAAATCATTGAGTATAGTAGTAAGTAATTGGGTTTATCGAATCAATACGCGGAATAGCTTGCTAACAATCTACCTAATACCAAATCCTGTTTCAAGTTAATCTAAACATCATGTCACAATGATAGATCTTGATAATTCTAAACTAGCAAACTAGCACAAAGGACAAAATAAGCTAAAGACAAAACTAAAACAGAACTACTGAACAGTAAAGTAGAGAAAATGGTATAAAACAAAGTGCAAATTAAAAGTAAAGGTTTAAGCAATTTAGAAAAGAGGATCTAAAGGATTGGGAGGTTGATCAGTGATGAACTCGTCGATCCCACTTGCCATATTTCTATGAGCGATCTCTAAACTGGGAGATTGGATAGATCGACCCGTTCTCGTGGAGAGGATCTCGATCTGGATCGGCTGATCCAATCGGCTATTGCCGTAATCTCAACAAACTAGACGCATAAAAGTCAGCCCAAATCATCTAATGACCAATCTGCATGCTAGATCTCTCTTCAGCGGATCAAGCCATCTCTAGTAAGGATCGAGGCCTTCATTTCCGTTAGCGCTACCCTTCGGTCATGACCCAAATCAGATCTCAGTTGATAAGGAAGAGATAGGCATTAAGCTCGGCCTTACTAGAAGAGATCGGCAGTATCGATTGTTAGCTAAGCGAGAGAACCGACGGATTCCCTCAGATCTCCTTATCCTCGATATCCAAAGGGATCTACTCACTCCTCATTTTGAGAGGGGTGAGGAATGAGGTAGATTCTGATGACATTATTAAAGTAGAAAAGCTAAAATACATGAACAAAGAAATAATGAAAGCAAGCATTCACTAAATCAGTCCATCAATCACCATTAAAGAGTAACAAACCTTAAAACAAGCTTAAACAAAAATAGCAATAAAGATAGAGTATTTTTTGGCTACAACATCAAATAATGATAAAAGGGTCATTAGAGGGGTATTTACAGGTCATTCTCATAACCCTAATGGTCAAACCAACCTAAGTCGGTCAACCAGGCGTTCGGTGAAGCTTCCCTCGGAGTCTTTGCGCAAGGTTGGGCTATGAGGAGCACTTTATTTCTTTGTCCTCGCAGTTCCTATCTGATTTGTTGCTCCAAGTATGATGTTTGACGTGAAGAGGGATGGGTCTTTATTCCGCACCGGTCTTCCCTCGCGGTAGATAGGTTTCGACAAGTCCTTGAGGTGGCCTTTCTTGAGTGTTCCTGGTACCCCTCATAAGCTTCGAGGTGGCGATCCGAAGGTGCACGATCCTTCTTGATTATAACTTACTTAGACGTTCCAATAGCTGCTCTAATTATCCTTAGCTCTAGTTTTGCTCCTTTTCTTCTTCTTTTACCTGAATAAACTCCAATACTCCAAATTCTAATGCAAAGAATGCAAAACAAGCCTAAACGGACCTAAGTGTAAGGAAAATCTAGCTAGATGAATGCAAAGTGACCTAAAATAAGACTCTAGAACCATCAAAAATCACACACATCAAAGTCCAAGCCTAACGTTTCTTTCTTTAGGTGCAAAAGAAGGGAATTAGGCATTCATATGATCCCATGTAGTTGAATCCATCGGATGCCGTAGCTTTCCGTCACTACTCTTATTAGTGAAATGGCACCTTAAATCATTGGCCATTTCCTCAGACCTATACATCCTTTTTAGTCGAGGAACTACTGGAAAGTACCTTAGCACTTTCTGTGGGATGCCTTTCTTAACCTCACAGGTATGCATGTTTGTTTTCCATCTCGAATTCTTGCATTTTGGACAGTGATCAAGCTTCTTGAATTTCTTTCTGAATAGGCATTAGTCGTTGACACAAGCATGAATCTTCTGATAACTCATATTGAAAGACTTCAAAAACTTTTTCACATCGTACAGTGATGTGTGAAGCACATTTATCTTCTGGCAATGTCTCTAATAGATCATTAAAACTTCTGACTAACCATCTATTTTGTGTCTTCAGTCTAAATAACAACATAATGGTTGCCAGCTTACTATGATTTAGGCAGTTTGGATATAATGGAGTTCCTAGCATCTGCAAGCTTTGTTAGGAACTCGTCCTCTTTCTTGTCCTCACCTTCTACAATGTCATTCACATCATAATTGTGATCCAAGAAATCAACAGCTTGATATAAACCATATATTTCTTTATTAGACTGATTTAATCCTCCTTCACTTTGAACATCTGACTTCACTTCTCCATGGAGATACCAATCAAAACACATCTTGTAAGCCTCATCCATTCCCCTTCTTATGAGATGGTTAACTACCACACTGCCTGGATGACGATCTAAATTGCGGCAGTCAATACAAGGACATATCACCATATCCACCTCTCCCATAGATGACACCATAGAGTGCACAAAACTAGAAGCCCTTCTTTCATAGGCCGGATTAGCTCTTCAGCAAATTAATTTAAAGGTAAAAAATGAAAATCTAATACCTATTAATAAATTCTAACCTAATAAGCAAATTGCTTACCTATTAAGATGCACACATTCCTTGTAGACCATTTAATATTCTGACCTGAAGTAAGATAATACCATTTAAAGAATAATCAAAAGTTATATGAGGACATGTAACTAAATTGATTTGAAGTTATATAAGAACATATATCTGAACAGTTCAAAGTTGTATGAAAATCAAGAGTACTGCAATCACAGTTAAACACAAACTCAAACCAGATATAGACAAAGCAATCGAGACTCAATGCATTCACGTCTTTCATGAAACCATATTTGCCAATTAAAGACATGCTGATTATGGTCTATACATTGCAAGACTGAATTTAACCAAATAACTAAATCTAGTCAAAGCAAAGTGAATATCAAATTTAAAAGAACCATCTTAAAAATACTTAGAACGTACACAAAGCTAAATGAATCACATGTTTGGAAGAAGTAGTTTACAAATCCCATAATCTGATCAAAGCAAAACCATAAGAGTACAAGTCAATGAAATGGTTCAGAAAACAAAACAGAAGCCAACAACCAAAGTAAAATGATTCTCATTAAATATCAAAGCGAAATACTATTAAAAATAGAACATGGAAATAACTAAATAGATATGTCACTAACCTTTCTGCTTGTTTGTAAACTGAGTAGAGTAAGATGAAGCTTCAGATTCCTTATTTGCAATCAACAAAACTTGCCAATCAAATTTGGACAACTAGTGCAATGTATATTGTATTAGATTGCAAATTACTAACACAATCACAGAATTAAGGTAATAATCTTATGAAAACAAGTGAAGTAATCTCAGTTATAATCTGTCATTGTTCAAGTTAAGTAATCTCAGTTTTCAAATATGTAACGAAGTAATCTCAGTTAAATAAGATTCATCAAGTAGATTCAAAGCTAATGACACTTAGATTCAAAGCTATCAAACTATATAGAACTATGATATTAATAGTTAAAGAGTGCATCAGCTTCTACAAATATATGACAGATAAAAGACAAGTCAAACTTTGATACTCAACGCATACCAATAGATAAGAGACAATCAAGTTTTAATGGTCAACCTATTCCAACAGAAATACACTAAAAATACAAGTTTGATTATTTTTACACCAAATCAACAATCAATTTATAATAACAACAAACAATTTCAGAGCTTACACTTAGAACTTGCAGCTAACTTCTGAGGTATGTGTTGTAAAGGTACAAACTGGTTCTAAAGTTGCAGCTAAATCCACCTGTTAATGAGACAAAAAGAAATAGAATGAGTTCAACTAAAGATACAAAACCTTGTCAATATAGAAATATATGTGAATTTAACATGACTCAGTGTGGTTAAAGCAAGAAAACTTATTTACCAAAAGCTTTAAGAGTAAAACCTTCACATAATCTTAATCATTTCCTTACAAGAATAATTTCATAAATAATATTACAGATTACACTTACGGATCTAAAAATCAAACAAGTCTTTAAACAACCTAGAAGGAACATATTCACAATCGTAAAAGTGAAATATACTATAGCTCAAATGCAACTATATGATAACATAACAAATTAAGACATAAACTCACAAATGAGCAAGTAGCAAAAAACAGTATCTATGATGCAAACAAGGAACAGTCTACAAGATAAATCATAAGATGACTCAACAAGTGAATCAAAAGTTTATCTAATATCTTTCATGTCATTATGCTAAAAAAAGAATTACAGAACTAGTTAAAACTTCTACAATTTCTTTTCGACAAAATCGTAAGAACTTCAACTATACCCAACACTATATTTATGAAATCACAAACATTCAAGGCTATAGAACAAATGCATCAGAAAGTTCAGCGAATATAGAACAAATATATGGATATCCAGAACTTATCAAGGTTTCAACAAAACTTGCACAGTCTTAGACATCAACCTCAAACTTATCAATGTTTCAGCAAAACATATAAAGGATTCAACAAATCTTGCATAGTCTATCTACAATACTCGCCTACTCTTACATCTCAACCTTGAAGTCGTTGGACAGATATCAATTACTCTGAAATTGATTACCATTGCAAAAAAAATAAAAAAAATAAAAGCTTCGAATAGAAAATCGATTCAAGTAAACCCTAACAATCGTAGTAGTGAAATATACTATAGCTCAAATGATTTATAGAAATAGACATTGAAATCATAACAGACTTAGAACCGTGTAATCTCATAATCTATAATATCTATTACACAAAAGAGTTTCAAAGGTAGAGTGTGACATGCATTTACAAATTTGTAATTTCAACCAAAACTACAGATAAAATTAATTTCAAAACCGAAGAACTTGCCTTCGAGAAGAGCTTAAATCAGACTGAAATAATGAAACTGAGGATAGCGACGATGTCTTTAGTCACGACGAACACCAATAGTGGCGGATTGGAGATTAATTTAAGTAGATTTTGAGAAATTTGAGGTGGGAGAAGATTAGATGATTTTAGGGTTTTTAGCGAAGAAAAGAGGAAACAAGAGAGAATGAGAATAAGTTGTGAAATTTTCCTAAGTATTGGCGGTATTAAGGTTTTAAATTTCCTGGTTACTGTAAAACTTTCCTTAGCATGTATAAAATGCTATCACATTGTAGATTAAATTTAAAAGGATCTACGAGCAGTATAGTAAAACATGTTATATATGTTAAACTTAAACAATTAAGGTTACACAAGGAAGAAATCGGAGTTAAGTGTGAACCAAGGAACGGATGACCTAGAGTGCAAAGCAAGGAAGAAGTGACTTGAGGATCCCACAAGCCAAAGTTGTCTTGCAGTCTGAACACAAGGAAGAGAAGTGATCTGAAGGAACTAGAACCGTTGGATGTTTCTTGATAAATAAGAGGCGTTGGATGCATTTGGTGTTGTCACAAGTGAAAGAAGAAAAGTGTGTGGAGTATATTGAAGTAACAGTTGGAAGATGTGTAGTTGAGAATCAACCAACCAAAGCCACATGCTTTCTCCCTTTCAGCCCATATGACCGTTGGAGCTTTTGTCACATGTGAAGTTTAGTGTATGGACCACAAAAGACCAAAGAGGAAAAGCACCTCCTCCTCCTCCTTGTGACCATTTGAAGAGTTACCGTTTTGGGTAATTTTTTATAGATACACATAAGTGTATGTAAAGATAGGTTTTAGCTTAGTTTGTCTGTATATACTCCTTGTTATGTTTATTTGAAAACTAAGAAGAAATAAACTCATCATCTTCATTATTCTCTCTCAATCTCTCGGCCTTATGGCCATCAAATCTCTCAAATCTCTTTTCTTACAAATCTCATTCTCAATCTCTCTCAAACTCTCATTCTCCAATCTCCAAATCTCTTTAATCCGCAAAATCTCTTTCATTCTCTAAAATCTGATATGGTATCAGGGCCAGATTCATCATTGGCGTGTTCTTGATGTGTTTAAATTCCCAGGATCTCTCTTGGATTGTTCTTGTTGCTTGAAAATCGTTTTCCAAAATTTCTCTTCAAACCGATTTTTGCAAAAATGTCTTCTTCTTTCTAAAATCGATTTCTTTCGAGACAATGAGGAGAATGAACATTGCTGAGATTAAAAACCTTTTATTTGAGCATCATTTCAACTCCAAGTCTCAACAATTTCAAAAAGGAAAGAATTTCTTTATGTTCTTGAAAGTTTCACACCGATTTTCAAATCTGTTTTTGGGAAAGTGTTTTGTTCTTCATTTCATCTGTTAAAATCGTGTTTTTTGCCATTTATTTCATGGATTTTAACGTTATAATCCCTGTTTTTCGTGTCCATGAAGAGAGAAGATGGTTGTTGTGGTGAAGAACCACAAGGAAGAAAGAGAATTATAAGAGCTCATGCCTTTACCCATTGGTCCCTTGGGTGTCTCTCTTGAGAATCACTTAGGGCCACGAATTGCTGAGCTAAGTATCTCTATAATCTCTTCCTAAAACTCCATTTTCATCTCAAAGTCACTATTGTTTAGTCTCTAAGAATTTAAAATTCCAATTTCAAATTGATTGGTCTTTTATCCATTGGGTAAAAGGATGTACCAATTTCGAAATTGTTTTTGTCTTATTTACTAAATCATTGTGGGTCAAAACCCTCTTTCAAAACTTGTTTTTCATCATATTCTTGATCTCAAACCGTGTGTATGCAAACCTTGGGTTAGTTTGTCTTCTTGTGAAGTATAGAACCATAAATCCATTGTATTTTGTTAGTTATTTTGGCGGTTCTAGTCAAACCTTGTTAAATAGTGAACCATGATTTAATTTACTCTGTTCTTGTGAACTAGAGTGTTTCAAAGTCATGTTGAATCCATCTCTTTAAACTGATAAAGTTTTGAACCGAGTTATATTTGTCTAAAAGCTCTCGGTTTTGCGTTTCTTGAATTTTTTGTTGATTTCTTGGTAGAATCTTGTTATCTAACTCTTGTGCATGAGTTCTTGGTGCTTTTCTTCTGTTTTTTAGCTAGGTGACCTCCATGAAGGAGTAAGGATCAGCCGTGATAGATGGAAGGCAACCAATATCGCATGTTCTCTTGTTTGGTGCATTACTTGAGTGTGAAGTTAGAACCAATGGACGCAGCTTTGTACTGTGGTGATAAGTCTGATGGAAGGTGTTGAATCAGCTCACAAGCAAAGGCGTGTATCATCTTGTGTGTGGTGAAAAGAAGGGCTCTTGTTCTTGCAAAATCCGAGCAACATATGGAGCAAATAAAGGCTATCTCTAAAACTTCCTCTATATTAATCTCTTAATCTCTCTTGCTTGTCTTTGCTAGCCTAGTTACTCATATCCATAGTTGGTTTCATTCACATCTTGGAGCCCTCAATGTCAAATGCTTTAGATCTCTTATACCTTGTGTGAAGGTGTAACTCGGAGCTTTGCTTGAGTATTCCCAAGAGGCGATGGATGAAAATGAGCAACCTATTGGATATTGAAATAGTGTTAAGGAGGAAAAGTGTGGTTGTGGGTGTTCTTGATGTTGTTGATTCAAGCCATTGCAACCATTTGGAGGAGGAATAAAAATAAACCGGAAGATTCTCCATAGTGTTTTTGTGATGGAATGGCTTCTCAAGATGGTGTTGATTAAGCGGATCCATGTGTGGAGTTCAAATGAACTCAAACATATTCTTCATAAAGAGTCTCTACCAAAAGCTTGTGCCAAAAGTTTGGTAGCCAAGGTATGAGATCTCAAACAATTAAATCTCCTTTGGTATTGATTATCAGCTCTCTCTTGTGTTTCCAAGGCTAGGGATAGGTGCTAAAAGCATTTAGAGTAACAAAGGAATGGGAAGCTTAGGATTGTGCTAAAACTCGAGGAATCATGGCTTAGAGAGCTAGTGATTCCATTTCCGAATCAGTTGGCAATGTCCACTAGAGCTTGTAGAGACAAGTTATGGAGAGATGTGGTTCACACTAAGGCTTGTGTGAAAAGTCTAAGGTGTGATAGAAGCATTGAGGTGTGGTGTGTGCAAGAAGGATCTTCTTTGCCTTAAGCCGTAAGTTTGCATGGCTCAAAAGGAGCCAAATGATCCACGGAGGAAGTGCTTATCCAGTCCGTGATCAAGTTGAAGTTTGAAGGTATGAAGTGTCCATATGATTTATTTGACACTAGACTTTGTGTGTTTCATAAGATCTTTGCTAGGAATATGAGTTTGATACATCCAAGATGCTAAGAGTGGTGGAGCTAAGGCAACTCAGAAGAGAGCTTAGAGGACCCAAAAGAGGTCAAAGACGTCACTAAAGATGAGAAATGCCAAAGAAAGGCCAAAGAAATGCATTTGGAAGACATTTTGGAAAAGTCAACGCCAAACTCAGAAAAGTCAACGGCCGTGATGGGTGACCGTAGGATAAGCCAGTACGTACCGTGGGTCGAAGGTGCATAGCTGATAAGTGTGATTTTTAATGGTTTTAGAGTACTATTTTAGGTTATTTTTGTATCCGTTTAGCTAGTTTTCCTTGCATTTAGGTCCATTTAGGTTAGTTTTGCACTTTTTGCATTTGCATTTGGAGTTTTGGAGTTTTCCTAGGTATTAGAGCGAAAAGGAGCATAAAATGGAGCTAAATTATCAGAACAAGCTGCTAAGGAGAAAAAGTTACTCAACACTCGGATCGCTACCTCGCGGTTCGCTGGCGAGGATCACTTAGTTCGCTAACAGAAAGAAGCCTCAATCGCCCGCCTCGACCTATCCATCGCGAGGTAAGCTCAACCTGAACCACTCGGACCACTTACTCGGCAATTAACCAGCGAGGACAACATCAAGACTACTCCTCGATGTCCAAACTCGGCATTGACCAGCAAGGAGAAGATTTCCGGTTANAAGGAGAAGATTTCCGGTTAAAAAACTTAAATCGGTTTATCTAGTAGGGTTACACTAATAACTCTA
>OVBA01008068.1:0-13230 GCA_900406435.1 Lepidium aucheri
AAGTGTCATATGAGAGATAGCTTAGATCCGCCAAGGAGAGATCTAGCATGTCGATTGGTCAATAAACACTTCGGGCCAAACTTTATGCATTGGATTTGGCTTGATCGCGGCTAACGTCGTAATGGATCTGCCGGATCGGAAAGGGATCTTCACCACGAGAGTGGGCTGATNATCTTCACCATGAGAGTGGGCTGATCTAGCTTGTTCCGGTTTAGAGCTTGCTTCATATAGCTCGGCGGTGTTGGATCGACGAGTTAACCGCCGATCACCCATTCCCTATCCTCTAGATTCATGCTTAATTTCATAGTTTATTTCATTTGCTAGTTTTCACAATGTTTTATGATCATTTCCCTGTTTTGAATTTCTTGCTCTGTTTTTATTTTGTCCTTTAGTGTAGTTTGTCCTATTAGCTAGTTTAAGAGCTCACATGAATATTGGCCTAACTTTGTGACAGATTGTTAGGTTGCTTGGACTAGATCTTAGTACTAGGTAGGCTGTTTGCAAGTACCTCCGAGTATTGGTTCGACAATCCACCTACTCACCACCATACCTCAATGATTTGATTACATAGACCGAAAAATCTTGTTATCATTGGTGGAGTTAATTGTACTAATGCTATTACGTTTTTCTTTCGAGAAGGAAAGGATATCTGAGGAGCAGCCAACCTCACAACCTTTGTTCCCAGCATTTCCACGTTCTGGGAACCTAGAGGTTAGTTTGGTATTTCTTTGGAAGAGCTTGGATGAGTTATAGAATCGCTTGGTGGATTTTGGTAAAGTTTGGTAGAATAACTATTTTATGTTATTCTTTCCAAAAATAACGGATCTCTGAGGAGCAGTAAACCTTACAGCCTTTGTCCCCAGCATTACAACGCTCTGAGAACGTAGATTTTAGTTTGGTAGTTAGTTGGAAGAGCTTGGTGGATTTTGGTAGAGATTGGAAGAATTACTATTTTACTTTTTTGATTATTTAGAAAGAATGGATCTATGAGGAGCAGCAAACCTCACAGACATTTCGCCCAGCTCTACGGCTTCCTAAAAATCCAGAGTTACTTAATACCATGTTAGTGTTTGGTAGAGCTTGTAGATTTTGGTAGTTCTTTAATTTTATCCCTTTTTGTTTGCATAATAAATGGATAGTTCAGGAGCAAGAAACCTCTAACCCTATCGCCCCAGCATTAAAATTTGTTAGGAACTTAGAGGTTAGCAGCCACATGAAAACTATATTGCAAACTCCTACCGTGGATTTGGAGTTAACTACAGAGAATTCCCAGCTCGCCATCATAAGTCTAAATGAAGATAGTGATTGTCATATTTTGGACACAATGGACAAAATAATCCATGCTGGTAAAGGCGACGACTTGATATGTATGGAGGACGTGTTGCCCAAAACAGCTAGACCATGTAACCTTGCTGCGAACAAAGTATTTTGTTTGTAGACTATGTAGTTTAGTTCGGTAGAGCTTGGTAGACTATGCAGTTTAGTTTAGTAGAGGTAGAGTTTGGTGGAGTTAAGACCTAACGTAGTAGACTTTAGGGGAGTTTGGTGGAGTTAATATCTAACTTAGTAGACTTTGGTGGAGTTTGAACTGACGGTGTTAGACTTAAGATTACTAATAAAATAACATTTTGTTTATAATTCAGAAATCCTTGTTCAAAGGCAGTTCTGTTGTCAAACGCATTATAGAGGATGATATAGCGCCTAACTCATACAATACATATGGTCCAGTACAAAGATTCATATTGACTCGACTGCGTAACCTTATCAGACGCAAATTGTAAGGCCCATATATTCTCTGCTTTTAATGTACAAATCAGTACAATTTTGGTGTTTGCTAATTACCCACATTTCTAGGGATAACTCGATTGAGGATGTCACTCCTTTAGCGGAGTTCTATCTCCAAATGCTGATGCCTAGACATTTGTGACCAGAAGATCAATACAGATGGTTCATGAATTTGGTAAATTCCTTAAAGTTTGCTTATCTAGGCTTTGTAGACTTTGGTTGACTCAATAATTACCCTTTTTGTAGCATATGACTAATGGTATGAACATGTTCCGTCGAAGAAATATGCAGACTCCATCTCCATATAAGAGTGATAGGATTGTGTTCCTTGATTATGGACTATGTCATTTTTGGTGTGCCTAGTACAAGCCCTTCACAACAAACCCCTAAAAGTATATGTTTGAAGATTTTTCTGGCAAATGTTTACACAGATAGCCTCAATATGGTGTCTACCAAACAAGAACTGGTTTCGAGATGTTGACACATCATATGTTTCTCATAACATCAGGAATATCCATTGGGTATCATTGGAGATAAATTTAGTTAAGGAGAGCATTATAATCAGGCGAACTCAGCTAACACATTATCAAAGACAAAAATGGAAGTATTCCTATTATGATTTGGAATATTTCTGAAAATCTTGCAAGAATCTTTTAGATAACGTCAAATCCAAACGAAATGTAATATTTCTTATTTTTGATTCAATTGTAACCGCCTCTATGGTTTAGAGGAGAAGGTCTCCACATAGCGACCAAGTTTTTCATACATTCAAACAAGCAATACAACAAACTCGACATTCTTTCTATTGGCTACTCTCTTATTTCCTTTGATAGATCAGAATTCTTACCTGTCTTCCCTCTAAAATCTCCAAGTTGGATTTAGAACTTTTGTGCAAAATCCTGCTCAAAGACTTGAAGACCACATTTGAGTGATTCACGCAAAGTAGGTTTATTGGTATATCATGCACTACAAAACAATTTGAGCTATTGTGACAATTATATTGTGATTATGAATATTAGTAACAATTTCTGATATTTTATATACAATTTTATTACAAATTTAAATAAATCATCACGACTCTAATCCATAACAATTTGTGACAAAATTATAACTAGACTTATTCGTTACAAACATATTGTGACATTTCTTTTTACAAATATACATTTTGACACTAGTATTGGAACTATTTACAAATTGTAAACAAAATCCTAATAATATCTTTATATTATGAAAAAATATGTGTCTGACAAAATATTACGTATCAATACAAATTTTTCTTATAGTGATGTTCTTGATTATTTAATTTGTTATAAGGTAGTTAAGTTACTAATACAAATATGGAGATATTATGGTATTTTTGTATCATATTGGAGACTATAATATCGCCTCTAAATAAAATATAAACTGTCATGGCAATGTTTATTTATAATATATGTATCTAAATATATATATATATATATATTATATTTAAGCGGGAGATCTTTTCATTTGGACTATATTATAAACTTTAGGATAAATTTTAAAATTTTTTTTTAAGAAATGTTCTTTTTAATGTACTCCTTTGCAAAAATACCTCTTAAAATTTGATTTTTTAAAAATACTCTTAACTATTAAAAAATATAACAAAAATACCCTCAAAATTTTTTTGTAATTTATATTTTCACAAAATAATTTTTTCCCTCCAAAATTTTTGTAGTTTACTTATAAAGCTTTACAAAAGTTTTATAAACACCTTATAAGTTTTATAAACCTTAAATTTTTATAAACACCTTATAAAGCTTTATAAACACCTTATAGATTTTTTTATAAACACTTTATACATTTATAAGATACCTTATAAGTTTATAAGCTCTATCATAAAGTCTTATAAATTTTATACGCTCTCTTGTAAAGCCTTATAAATTTTATAAGCTCTCTTATAATAAATTTTATAAATTTTCTTTTAAAAATCTTTCTAGAGAAATATTGAGAGGAAAAAAAATTTGACATAAAAACTTTTTTTTGGCGAGATTTTTTTTGCGGAAATAAGGTTTTTTAGTGGGAAAAAAGTTTGAATAATATAAAAAAATAAAATAAAAAATAATCTAAGAGTATTTTTGTCATTTTTCATAATGCGGGCAGTTTTCGAAAACGTTCAAACAATAAGGACAATGATAAAAATGTACTCTTTTGAGGAGTATTTTTGCAATTCCCCCTAAATTTAACTTATAGTTCATAACTACCCTTAAAGTAGGTTTAATGTGAGTTTGGTTATAAACTTTTATATACAATTTTAAAATTAACAAAAGTTAATTAGAAAGAACTCTAAAGATATTAAAATTAAACTAAAATATATCTGGTACAAGTTTGATTTTTGATTCGGTTTTGCTTTAGCTTTGAATTCGGTTTTTCGAATAAAAAGATTTATCACTCATTATTGTATTTGTCAGATTAGATTCTTCTAATTCGGTTTTTGGTTCTTTAGATTAACATTTATTCGATTATTTTTACTTTTTGGATCACGTTCGATTCGGTATAAATTGAGTTCGGGGTTGAGTATTTCTATATGAAAATCCAAAATAAATAAAGATTTAACTAAAAATATATAATTTGGTTCTTGATTTGGTTTCGGATCGTTCTCCTAAATATATAGATTTATGATACATTGAAATATTTTATCGGGTTTGGTTATTCTTCTAATTTGGGTTAATTTTGGTTTGGGTTTTAGGCCACTAGAACAACATCTCGAAAATAAGTTCAAATTTTCAACCCGGATCTAAGAATCAAATGAACACATATTGAAAAACAATCAATCCCACGCTATAACGTGAGTATAATCCTAATATATATATATATATCCGTTTATTAGTTAACTCAATTAGGTGGAATATTTTAGTATTACATTGACAAAAGGTTATAGTATATAAGGATCGAGAAAGAAAGAACAACTCACTTACTTTTTGCGAAGATCATGAATTAAGAAATTTGCGAAGAACCTTTCAACTTGCCGGAGGAGGGACATTACACAGCTACACAACCACATGATTTCATGTTTATCGGATGAATTCTCAACCCCAACAAGTAAAATATGGTCAAAGTAATATTAACAATGGCTAGAATTCGGCGCACACATGCAAGAATTATTGGGATGGTTTTTTCGCAAGACCACTTTCAATTCAACTTCTCCTCAGAGTAATCATTACAACCAATAACAAACTTAGGATTTTGGAACTTTGATGATTGGGGTATTGTGGTGGAACTCAAAAGTCACATGCAAGATAATTACCGCATTACTATGGCTCAAATATGGGTAAGAATGTTCAACATACCATCGATACATCACACCATTGATTTATTCAGGGCTGTGGGCACAACTATTGGAGAAGTTTTAGAAGTTGATCATGATGAAAATCGGACAAAACTTCATGAATACATAAGAGTTAAGTTTAACTATGATCTAGAAGGCCCACTTAAACCACTCCGTTCCTTCAGATTCCTTGACGGTAAAGTCATTAACATCCATTTTGAGTATGAGAGAGTGAGAAAATCCTGCCATTACTGCTTCCGTCTTACACACGACAAACCGCAATGCCCTTGGTTGACCACATCGTCTCCGCCACCTCTGTCTCAGGAGGAAACTATGAGTCCAGAAGGAAATAATCCAACCACTGACTCTTCAATTCTACAGCCAATTAAAGGGACCAAGGATACTCAGATAACAACAGAGCCCCCCCCCCCACAAATGACAGTTGCTCAATGAAAAGAATGCTCTGCAAGTCAAAACTCAGTATAGTGTGACAAACTACTCTGGCATGGACGCCTCAACATCTAAAGTTATGGTCCAAAACAACCTCGCACCAATCACACAATTAACAAAGGATCATAGAAAAGAGGAAGCAATGCCGCATATGAACATAACCCATGAAGATTTAATAGGTACACCCTCTACTCAATCCTTTCTCCTGCTGAGCATTATACCTACTTCAACCTCTCACCTGTGGCTCCAACACACACCAATTTCTTCCACAACCTCACAAATCCAACCAAAACCAAGGAGGAAACCCAAATCACAACATACACATCATCCTAAAAGACTCAGTCCTCCCCTCCCATCACAAGAGGATTAAACTCAAAGTTTACACTTGAACCCGGACAGTCAAGATAATACCAATCTTGACATCACCAGAAATAAGAAACGTAAGATTAAAGATTGTGCTAACAAATCTTTCATCAACCAAGGAATCATTGAAAGGTATGGTGGCTTCCCTAAAGCCACCGGAGAATCAATGAGCATACTTAGTTGGAACTGTCAAGGTCTGAGGAATACTTTGACAGCTCGACGCCTTAAGAAAATAAGGAAAACCTTATTCCCGGACTACTTATTCCTCATGGAAACAAAAAACACTCAATAATATATATTGAAGTTTATGCATTGGGTAAGATATCAGAATTTTTACACCATTGATCTGATAGGTCTTAGTGGAGGCATCGCCATTTTCTGGAAGGTCAAAGAAGAGTTAGAAGTATTATATAGTGATGCTAACATTATAGATACAAATCTACGAGTGGGTATGCACAAGATTCACGTCCCATATATTTAAGGACACCCCACCCCACATCTTTGAGGTAGGATCTGGAATAACATCAAACATATTAATAACTTCAGGACGACAACATGGATCCTTATTGGAGATTTCAATGAGATTCAGAGCAATACATAAAAACAGGGTGGCCTACCCAGACAACATAGGACTATGGAGAATTTCAAACGTCTACTATTAGAATGCGACATGCAAGAATTTACAAGCTCAAGACCACGATTCTCCTGGATGGGAATTTGTAACAACCAATGGATTCAGATACCTTTGAACAAAGCATTTGGAAATGAACAGATTAGAAGAATTTTCCCAAAGATACGTACGAAGTACATGGAGTTGCTGGGATCCGACCACATACCCATTTTCACAACTTTTGTAGCAAATGAATTTATTTTCCACAAACAGTTCTTTTTTTGATAAACGCTAGATTCATCAGAAAAACTTCTCTGAATTAATCACCAACTGCTAGACATCAAATCTAGGTGACAGAATCTGCTCGCTATCCGACCGATTACATCATTGCAAGAAAGAAATCATACACTGGAAGAAGACTCAACGGACAAACTCTGCAAAAGTCATGAACTCACTCTGCAGCCAGTTACAACAGGAAGTTATCAAGGCATCTCCAAATTTAGAATAGATGTCCAAACTCAAAATCAAACTCACTCACCAGGTACAGATGGAAGAAGAATTTTGGAAACAAAATGCTAGAGAAAAATGGATGAAAGATGGAGATGCCAACACAAACTTCTTCCATGCCAAGGTAAATTAACAGAGGCAACAAAATTTGATACGTGGTTTGATAGATGAAGGAGGAAATATGCAGTATCTCGAAGGATCAAAAGGAAATATAGGAGGATTTTTTTTCATCAACTTTTCCAATCCTCTTCACCACATAATATCCACGATTTTACGCACCGCATACAACCTAAAGTATCAACTACGATGAATGACACTCTGATGGCACTAGTAACTCCGCAGGAAATCCAGGATGCAGTTTTCAGCATAAAAGCATACAGTGCTCCAGGACCGGATGGGATGACGGCAAGATTTTAACAACAATATTGGCTTATTCTTTCTCCAGACATCATACCTGAGATCCAGAGAGTTTTTGCACAACAAACTTTTCCTAGTGATTGGAACTACACACATATAAGTCTCATACCAAAACTCAAATCTCCTACAAGGATGCAAATTTTCGACCTACTAGCCAATGCTTGATCATGTACAAGATCATTTCCAAAATAATTACTCGGCGACTTTAACCTTTGCTTGAACATATTATCTCAAATACACAAGGAGGTTTCACACCGGGCAAGCTGATCACTGACAATATACTCATCGTACATGAGGTTATGCACGCTATTACCTCGGGTAACAGACATTTACGTAACTTTATGTTGGTTAAAACAGATATCTCCAAAGCGTATGACAGACTAGAATGGGAATTCATACGCACAGTACTACCAAGACTAGGTTTTCATCAGAGATGGGTACAAATGATAATGATTTGTATCTCATCAGTGTCCTACTCGGTATTAATCAATGTTCAGGCACACAGACTAATCCAACCATAAAAAAGAATCAGACAGGGTGATCCTATCTCCCCATACATCTACATCCTATGCACTGAAGCGCTCACCACTACACTGAATCACCTAAATACTACAAGACACCTTATTGGTATTCAATTTCATTCAGAAGGACCAAAGATTAATCATTTATTATACGCGGATGACAGCCTGTTCATTTGTCAAGCTACAGTCATAGAAGTTATAACTTTTCGAACTACTTTACATGACTACTCAGTTGCATTAGGACAGATCATCAATTATGAAAAATCCACCATTTCTTTTAGCATTACCAGAACGGAGATCACAACTCAGATCAGACAAGTTCTCAACATTTTCTCTACACAGAGCTTGGGCAAATACCTTGGCATACCTGATTCAAACAAGCAGAAAAAAGGAAATATTTTAGTCTCTCACAAATGGTCTTACAAAAAGAACAGACAATTGGTTTAATAAAACACTATCTACTGGTGGAAAGGAAGTACTAATCAAGACATTGGCAATGGCTCTGCCTATTTACACTATGTCCTGTTTTAAACTAACAAAAGCACAATGTCAACAGTTGATAAGACTAGTGAGAAATTACTGGTGGAACAATGCTCAAGGACAAAAGAAGATACCATGGATAGCATGGAAACAAATTTGTACAAGGAAAGAGGAGGGTGGTCTTGGCTTTAGAGATTTTGAGCAATTTAACCAGGCTTTACTAGCTAAACAAGCATGGAGACTTCTTCATCATCCCACCTCACTTTTTGCTCGCACCTATAAATCCATACATTATCAAGAATCTACCTTCTTAGAAAGAACAAAACCATCATATAGATGGAGGAGAATCAAACATGGGAAATGGCTCCTGAAACAGGGGCTTATTCAACACATTGGTAATGGATGTAACACGCATGTTTGGATAGACAAATGGGTGGAACAACGCAATACTCCTCTCAACTTTTCATTCGGACGATATACCAAAGATCACTTCAATTCAAGTTACCCCTGACACAGAAGATGAATGGATATGGAGTTTTAATAACTCTGGTAAATATACAGTGAAAAGTGGTTACTGGCTACGGAATATATAAATAATACTGGAAGTTTCCATCCAGTCAGAAGCACTTCACAGACTACCAGGCTCACACAACAAATTTGGAAAATCCGTGCACCAAACAAACTCACAATTTTCATGTGGAAGGCTTTATCAAATGCACTTGCGGTCAACTCCTTGTTAGCGAGCCGGTCAATCATTACATCTGGAATTTGCAAGATTTGTGAGATACATCTTGAAACCATCAATCACATGCTGTTTCTTTGCCATCTGGCCAAACAATTCTGGAGACTAACTTATTTCCCAACGCCACTACAAGGATTTCATGACTCCTCATTGAATCTCAATTTTGCTCATCTGCTCAGAATTAGCATGAACAGAAAAATTCCTGAAAAAATATGTCTCGCTTTTCCTTGGATCTTCTGGGAAATATGGAAGAATAGGAATACCACAATCTTTCAAGAGGCTCGAAACAACATTTCATTTTTAGCCAGAGATTGTACAAATGAGGCCAAATTGTGGCATCATTAACTCAAGGATCAGAATAAGCATAATTATGCTACCTTAACTAACCAAACGGAGATCTCAGCCATCGGTAACCTCAGCACTAGATATGTCCTTTGGTGGGCCATTCAATGGAATAAAAACATACACTTGCATGGAGGGGCATGGATACTTAAAGACACTGACGAGAACACTTTCATGCAAGACACACCTACAGGCCACCAATACAAATTTTGATCTACAACTTAATGGGCTACAATGGGCATTGCAATGCCTTAAAGACTTACACATTGATTCGATCATAGTTAATATAAGAAAATAGAACCTCTTTTAGGCTATCTCTTATCCGGATCAATGGCCACGTCACAGTCACAAGCTTCATAAAATCAAGATCTTACAACATCAAGTAAGCCACTGCCAGTTTAACCTCGACATCAACCATTAAGTTAATCTCGTACAAAGGATAGCACATAGTGTAGATGTTGTATCACGCTTCACATACTACATCGGTAAAGGACTACCTAGATAACTTGTATCTTAAGTTTCCCTTCCCTCCCAACCAAGTAAGCTTTCTCTTCCTATCCCTAACAACTTAAACACTTATATCCTATTACTTTCTAAACTATAATCCTCAATATACGAACTATATAACATCCTTACCCACCTATCCCTTCTATATAGACATAGCAAACACTAAAATTTCCCTTTATACATACCACTTTCATTTGACAAAGGGCATTCACTATCTTGCCCTCACTCACCCCACCACCAAGTCACCTCCCTTTCTCTCATAGCCCATTAAATTCACATATTTATTTTGTTAGTCAAGCTCATTAATCTAAAACCCTCTTACAGCCCCAATCATTGGCTCTTTACTCTCCAACTCTTTTGGGCCTCGGCTTATGTTCATTCATAAACCTCTTTTTTGAACTTTCATTAACCACAGCACCAAATATTCCCCTCTCTCTACTCACTTCTTTCTCCACCGTAACATATATACGATCACTCCAACCTATTCATCTTCTGCATGTGTCAAAAGCTTGAAGAAACACAATCATTACATCTCGTTTTTGTCAACCCACACACTCCTTTCTTGCTACACGTGGACGCTCTCTCGCAATGCACCAATCACAGAAGAGCAAACTCAATCTCAGCTAAAGATACACCTATAAGAAGGCGGCGCTACTCTCCTCATGCTCAACAAGCACAGCCTTAATCCTTATGAAGGTGAGAAGCTCTTCAGTCGATGACACTTGGCACATTATAATCACTATGTCGCCAAGAAGAAGTAACTTAAATAGAATCCACATTTCCGCAACACAACATCACTAGCTTTTCAACTTTCACTTTGTTAAACGATGGCGAAAAACTTTTGGATGGCTTCATCCCAATTCCATATGGGAAGAAGTGACGATGCGATTTACCTTCCTAACTACTCCTATTGTAACGTGTTAGAGCTAAGTCGTCGAAGTTTGATTGCCAAGACAATCAATCTGAACATGCAAAACATTCTTGAAATGGCATCTCAACTCCCATGTCAATGGCGGATGGAAACAAGTGTCATGAGGAGAATCATTGAGCGTGGATATGTCCAGTTCCTCTTCTGCTACAAATCAGATCTCATCTCCATTCTCCGTCGACAACCATACACCTTCAATGGCTGGTTAGTTTTCTTGCAAAGGTGGGAAGCTCATGCATCTCTTGATTTTCTCACTACGATACCCATTTGGGTTCAAATCAACGACCTACCACTACACTACTTTACACCAATGACGACTCGTCTCATTGCACGAACACTAGGTGAAGTATACGAAGTTGATGTCCAAAACTACTCTCTCACAAGGGCTGTATTAATCAGAGCGAGAGTCAACATCAATGCTTACGATCGTCTCAAGTTTTACAAGTCAATCCGCATGCAAAATGGTGATAGAGCTCAAGTGTTTTTCCAATATGAAGCTCTCATACACTTTTGTATCACGTGCAAAAAGCTCACACACGATGCACTAGTATGCACATACATTCCCATTTTATCTAATTTTCTTGCTCACTCACTACCAAGCTCCCAAACACAAGAAGAATTGTCAACCCCACTCTCTCATCTTGAAGTGGAAAGCATGGAAGGAATAGGCGAGTCCACACGCTCACGACCCCTTGCGGATCAGGTACAAACTGTCACACCCCACAAGGTAGGTCTTGCAACTCTTTCTGAAACTATATAAACTATTGTTGCACAAAACGATCACCTTGACAACTACTCGCCACGTTTGAGCTTGATTTGGAAACATCAATGTCATAATAAGAAGTGGAGGTCTTCATCAACAGGGAAACAAAGCGAAAGCGCTACCCGGATCATGAGAAAGCTACGACAAGCAAAACACCAAGATCTTTTTGATTCACCTCTCATTTTACCGATTGCGTGACGAACAAGTCTCTATCAAAAACTAGGTTATCTTTACTTGATGGTTAAGTTAGTACACTCTACCCTTTTGGTCATCTACATTAATCCGGTTTTACATAAACTTATGTTTAAATCTTTTGGAAGTTGTTAGTTTTGTTGTTTTGTTTTTTTTTTAATTTTAAGTGTTTGAACTCTTTTGGTTATGTAATTTTTATCATCTTTTGAATATAATCGGGTTTAAGGAAAAAAAATTATGAAATTTGGAATGTAATCTATATTTTGGTGACTTTTCTATTTGACATAATAAAAGAGGAAAAATAATATTCTAGTTAATTAGACCGTAAGAGTTGAATTGAATGTTTCGTATGCATTGAATTGACTATACAAGTGTATTCTACAAAAAGATTTCATACCAATTATATGATGTTTAAACATAGTATAAATCGCCGAGTTACTCTCAGTCTGGTGGTTAGGATGATCCAGCTAATGACTTAGGGCACCGGGGTTCGATTCCTCCCCACTATACTAGTAGGATTAAAAGGGATTTTAAGGTGTGGGTTAGGCTATGGATCGGGCCTAGTCGATCCAATTGTTGACAAAAAAAAAACACAGTATAAATCACATGACCGTAAAGAATCTTACCATCAAACTCATAATCTCATCACTAAACTCATAATAATACAACAACATTAGATAAAGACATGCAACATCAAACACTACAACAAAACATTAAATTAGCAACGCAATTTTGCAACATTTTAGGGACGGTAGAGTTTAAGGATCGTTTGCCAACGCTATTACGACGAAAATTTGTTTTGTTGTAAAAGCGTTGTAAATTTACAACACAAATTTTCGTTGTAAAACAGTTGGCAATTTACAACGAAAGTACAACGTATTAACATGTTAGATAAATTTTGTTGTAAAACCGTCCCTAAGTTGCAACGAATTTACAGCGACTTTTATTTACAACGAATGAACAATATTTTAACAAGTGTGATATAATCTGTTGTAAAAACGTCCCTAATATGCAATGAATTTACAACGACTATTGTTTACAACGATTTAAAGACAATTTTTTAAAAATTTGTAACCACGTTTTGCACATAAAAATGTGTGTTTGTTACAAATAGAATATTCATTGTAAATTTGTCTCCAAATTAAAGGTTTCCTTGTAAAGTCATCCCTAAAAATATTTACAACGATTTAAAGACGAAATTTGAAATTACATATTTGTAGTTAGGTACAAACGTTGTAAATTACTCGTACACCTATGGGTGTTGTNTACCTATGGGTGTTGTAAAGTCATTGGTAAATTTTGCCTATATAAGGTGGATATCTCTTCTCATAAGTCAC